>JAWPHD010005079.1:7500-171417 GCA_037043455.1 Cyrtodaria siliqua
TAAATACTCCTACATTACAAAGACTACGTTTGAAAGCAATACAAAAATATCATTGAAAACAACAATAACAACTAGCCGACATGTGTGAAATTGCATCACGAGGGTCTTCTGCTACAGCAATACATGCAAACTAAGAAAAGCTATCAGGGGTTGCTCAGGGGAAATAACGTATACCTCATGGCATGTTTTGCGTGCAAGAATACCATAAAGAATGGATCATTAAGTCGCTAATATCTCATTCAATATAATCTTGTTGTCAGACTCCGTTGAGCCAGATATATGTTTCATGTAAATAGCCAATCAATATTGGACATGTTTTCTTCAACGATACATATTATAGCATTGTTTCGTTTGATCCTTTAGTCGATGCAGGGCATGTTTTCCTTAAAGAGATGAGATGAGATCTGAATGGAATTATATGGCATAGCTGTATTTGTTGACGAGTTATTGTAATCATAAATATGTTTTGTTATCCTCGGTATTTATCTAACATTTTGAAATAATATAAATATCACCGTAGTTATTCATTTTTGTTATCAATGGTACATATAATAAAAGTGTACTGCTATCACCGAACACGTACATGTGTGTCTATTAATGCTGCAGTGTTTGTAGAGAATATAACCTTGCGGGAATATCTTTATTTACAATGTCCTGTTTTATTGGGATGACATAGGGTAAGATTGAGGTTTGGTGCACCCTAGAACCTGGTTTAAACACCCCGCGGCCCTTTTTTGCCACTGACCAATCCAAGGCGGTAGCCCTATTGTCAGCCCTTTTATGTTTGTGATGTCGTGTCTTGGCTTTTAATCATCTGTACAATTATTGTTTGTTTCTATGCGTGCTTTTGGATGGCTGTGGTCTTTGAATGCTGCATTTCCTGTTCGACTTTTATATCTACTTTTAGAGATTTAAACTGCTTTTGGGTTATCTTTTGTATGATTTATGCATCAAAAACTCAGTCCGAAATATTGCATAAACAATAATTAAACTGAACTTGAGGGAACCTTTAGTTCATGTGTTCGTTTATTTAAAACTGAAGCAAATGCTGATGGTTTTGGTTTGTAGTTTGATATATACGTATAATCATTTCAGATCGATAAACTCATTTCACCTTTACGAATACATCATTAGTAACCAGAAATGTCGTGAAATTTAGTTATCAAATAACAATAACAGCAACCTCGCCGTTAGGTCATACAATCCAATTTATTTACCATATGTATACTCGCAATCTGTTTTATTAAAATAATTTGGACACCATCTTACCATGAAGAGGTATATCCTTAGCCGAAACAATATTACATCGACAAGAAAATGCGTAAAAAATTCTAAACGAATTCTAAGAAAGAAAGAAAATCAATGTTGGTGGTGCAGAATATTTTTATTCCCGCGAGGTATAATGTTGTTTTGTTAGATGCTTCCAAGACAGCTGTCCTTTTACCAAATATATATTCAAATTTATTTTTTATCAATAATATCTGGAGAAATTGCTATTTAAATGGAAGATACAACGAATTAATTCGCACCACCGCTTGACACAGACGATGTTTCTCCATAATATATCAGCATTGCACACTTTCAAGTCAAATATCCACGTTCGCCACACGCACTGTGTCTGTCTTATTTGCCCCCGAAGTAACGGCATTGGCAAAACGTCACTGGTTATTTTAAATTAAAAGTTTATGTAAGACCTCGGCCTTCCCAAGCGTCAATAAAAGACAGTCAGTATATAATAATACCTATTAACAGTAAAACAACCAACAGGCGCGATTTTACGAGACAGTCAAATCCTTAGAAAAAGTATATATAAAAATCGATCAGGAAAAGTAGCATTCAAGGACGATAGTCAGCCATAAACGAGTCAAATGCTTAGGACGTAAGCAAGAGTTCTATAACCACATCGAATATCATAAAACAGAAGTCGACGACAAAGCAGTGTCTATAGAATGCAATGCAGAGAACGACACACGGGAAGTGTTGTACTCGCATACTATCAAAAGAAAAGGTGTCTACTGGAGTAGTGGTAGTTGAATGTAGAGTTGTCTACTGGGAGTGGCGGTTTAGGTTATGACTATGTGATGCGAGTGTGGTTTATGAAAGCAAAGTTTGTAATTGGATTGAGCGGTTTCTACTTGCAGTCTCGTGGTGAATGTAGACGTGTCTTTAAGTATTACAGTGGCTGAATATAGAGGTGACTGCAGAGAATAAAAAACAAACAACAATTACAAGAAAGAATGTGGCACCACAAACATGAAAGGGTTGCCATTGGAGGAACCGCCTTGGAAAGCTCAGTGGACAAAAAGCCGCTTTAAACCAGGTTCTAGGGTACACTAAACATCACTCTTACCCTACTGTAATCCCAATAAAATGGAACAGTGTACATAAAGAAATTCCAACCAGGCTATATCCTCTAACAAACGATGATCATGTATATATGAATGAAAACAACATATGTCTCGAAAACCACATAGCAAATACTCAGTGATTTGGCAAAAGCCAGAAAAACAAGAGAACAAACGGTTAAGAGCACGACAAGAACAGATTGAAGACAAACATCAAATGTTACCACCCCTTACAGGATTAATGTAGATGTTATCATAGGGTACACCGTATGTCGGGTCATCATCGCACAATCAAAGAGGAAAGCATGTTGGAGAACTGTAAATGAGTCTACCACTAAACATGCAGTGCGTTGCGTTTTGACTGCATAACCTCTGCTCCGAACTGAGAAAGTTCACCGATTATTTTCTCGTTTAGGCCGAATCCATTTGTTAGAAACTGGGACCATACCATGCAGGCCATGGAATTGTTTGACAATACCAAATTGAAGATTCCATGTTCACCACCACATGAATACCATCTTCGTGATGGCTCTAAATTTCGTACTTTTTCACATTTTTAAATATTGAGTTCTGCTCAACCCGGGGCTAGAGGGCCTGAACATTTGCAAGCTGTTTTCACTACCGATATGATTAGTTTCAATCAAACCGAGACGAGACTGCAATATTTCTTGTATAATCGTGTTCGGCGATTTCCAAATTTCTTCTTTCATACACATTTCTTTTCTTCAAAAGTTAGTCTTTCATACTATTTTATCAAATGTTAGTGTATATCTCTTGTTTCCAAACAATATAGCGAACTAATTATTGTGTGTCCGTGCATCGGCAGTGAATGCATACGAAGCAAGCTAATTAGTCCAGTAAATTAGTTTAGCTATTTCAAAAAAGCAAAAACGTGATATTTTTCTTTTAAACTATTTACATTCCCTGTTGTTCGCCAACACCGACCAATTATATCATCACGATCTAAGTGTTCATATCTGCTATTCTCAGTCATTTATCTGTGAGAGGAGCATTTTAATCGTGTAAATGCTTTTCTAATGATATCTCTACACTAACATACATAATATTATGTTTTTCAATGCAAATGCCCTCATTTTCGTGAAGGCAAAAAGGCTTACCAAACGAACTTCTTCTGCTTATATTATTTATATTGTAGCCTTCAATGAGCTTAAATGGTAAGGATTTTAAAGTTGTTAATGACCACATGTCGATCACACTTAATCATATATTTGTTATATTTATATTTACATGACTGGAGCATCTGAATCGTTTGCAGATGGTTTCTTAAATAAATATTAACTGTACTACTACTACTACTTCTACTACTACTACTATTACTACTACAACTACTACTACTACTACTACTACTACTACTACTATACTGCTACTACTACTACTTCTACTACTACTACTATTACTACTACAACTACTACTACTACTACTATACTGCTACTACTACTACTTCTACTACTACTACTTCTACTACTACTACTACTACTACTACTACTACTACTACTACTACTTCTACTACTACTACTACTATACTGCTACTACTACTACTACTACTACTACTACTACTACTATTACTACTACTACTACTACTACTACTACTATACTGCTACTACTACTACTTCTACTACTACTATACTGCTACTACTACTACTACTACTATTACTACTACAACTACTACTTCTACTACTACTACTACTATACTGCTACTACTACTACTACTACTACTACTACTATTACTACTACTACTACTACTACTACTACTATACTGCTACTACTACTACTTCTACTACTACTATACTGCTACTACTACTACTACTACTATTACTACTACAACTACTACTACTACTACTACTACTACTACTACTACTACTATACTGCTACTACTACTACTTCTACTACTACTATTACTACTACAACTACTGCTACTACTACTACTACTACTACTACTACTACTATACTGCTACTACTACTACTTCTACTACTACTATTACTACTACAACTACTGCTACTACTACTACTACTACTACTACTACTTCTACTACTACTACTTCTATTACTACTATTACTACTACAACTACTACTACTACTACTACTACTACTATACTGCTACTACTACTATACTGCTACTACTACTACTACTACTACTACTACTACTACTATCTGACAATCTTTGTCAAAATATACATAATATGACGTCGATTCTTTAACGAAGGAAAAATACATGGACATATGTGTAATCCTTAAAAATTCGGACCGATTTTATAGATCTCACTACACAGTTAGTTCCCTTGAAACCAACGGTAAGGTAATTCTTACGCCTTAAAAAGTAGTTTTATGGGTGTTAAAGAAGAGTAGGAATTCTGGTCCAAACTCTGACGTTAAAGCCCAAAATAGTGCATTGGAGGACAACACTCAAATAAAAAAAAAAAACTTGGCAACGTACCAGATTTTGTACAGTTTTGTGGGGAAATGACTTGGTTACATAAAAAGTAACTTTCAGCTTGGAAACTTCCTGTTCGGAATGGCCCTGTAAACTTTATTAATATAGGCTGGCATAGTAAAAATGCACTGTGTAGTGAGACCTATAACGGCGAGAGTATTCATTTCAATATAAGTATATCCGAATTGGCGAGGCGGCAACCACGCTTACCAAACGAACGTATTCTGCTTCTATCCTTTCTATCATTCAATAGCACAGCTTGAATAGTAATTTCAAATAATCCGAAACATGTACAATTGACCCGAATGAAGAATAACATCTCGGCGAACCTATATTTGAAGAACATTACTTTAGTTATACGAATGTATTTTGAAGAATGTTTTACAAATCCACGAATTTATTTTGGAGAATGTGTGTACGTAATGTTCAGGAATGTGTTTTGCAGAATCTCTGTACGTAACTTAAATGCAAAGAAAAAACATTGTAACCACCTGCTATCTTTTGGAGATATAGCTAGCCTAAATCATATTTCATATTTTGCACCAATGGAATTGAGCGCAGTATTTAGCCCTTGACAATCCGGAAGTGATATACGAGTGTAGAACATATATCTAAATGCAGTTTTATTATCCTAGAATATTCGTACTCCAACCTTTCAGGGTTACAGTAATGATAGTAATGATAATATTTTATCAAGACGTTTAATACTTCTTACGTGGATGCTTGTGCACGCAACGACAACTAAGGAGTAACTACAATAGTCTCACTTCTGTTTGCAGGAATGTAATATGCCACCGCGTTTGAATGCTGCTTTTGTTTAATTCGTTTTAAGATTTAGAATAGTACCTAATGTTTCAAAAACATCATCTATACAATATAGCTGAACTGACAGTTTATGGCAGTCTCAGTAACGTTAGTAACACATCGAATATGCAAAGTAGTATCTAAACAAGCAATGTTCTGTGGTTGCGTGTTAGAAGGATATATAGACAGAATAAATTCCCGATAAATTTAGTAATGGAAGGCTGTTGTGAAATTCCACGGAACATCACTTAATGTACCAAAAAAATAAATAAAAAAAGATTATTCCAGGGGTTTAAGGAAATAAATGGCATCCATAGCGACGCCAAAGCACAAAGTAGACAGAACAAAGCAAATCATGGTGTCAACACTGAACTAGTTTATACTGGCATTGAGGGCATTGAGTTAAGATGGACATTTGTTTATATCGTGCTCTCCTCTTTAAATTAATACAAGCCCGTTTTATCCATCCCACTTTTAAACTGTTCTGTTCATAACAATTTTACCTTTAATCTCACTAATATGCATAGACAGACACAATCATCATGATCATCGTAAGGGGGATGAGGAATTATTTAAAGATAGAAAGAAAAAGAGGATCTTACATGAGTGCCTGTTTAATAATGAATTTATTAAACGAGTTGGATACAAACAATTTTATCCAACGAGTTTAACACATTCAATACTATATAGGCATAAATGTGACATTCTATTTATCACTTAACTTCAAGAAAGCCTTATAAGCAACATTTAGTATTGTAACTGCCTATATAGAGCATTGTCGTTTGATGACGTTGTATGTTTGTATGATGACTCCTATGTTGACTAGGTCTATCGAACAACGAACAACGGAACTACCTCGTTGATTTTCGTAATCCGGTATTTGAACAGGTTAGGGAAATAAACCAAGCATTCCGATGCACACCGTGTTTAACGGAAAAGCTCGACCGATGATTCTGTCTTCCTTTGCATGTTTATTTCACTAATGTAATATGATAAATATATCATGGTTTTATTACACTCCCACACCGCAATACATAAGATAAAGATATGTATACAGGATATAGCATATGTCAAACACCACATTGCAAATTAATCAATAGTCTTACTCCGGAATAGGGTATGAAAGGAGAATAGGCCTCGAACGGTTTTAGCCGGTCAGATGATGTAGGTACAAACGACTTGTACTGTTACTTTCTATCTATACATTTTGCCACATGCCCTCACGGGCATAATCGGACAGCTGCGCGTCGTGTCTTGTTAGTAGACAAGAAAAGTTAAAAAGAAGAGTGTTGAGAGGAAAACAGTTAAAGGTGTTAAAAACAGCATAAAAAGACAAAAGCAGGTTAAAAACAATCATGTGCGCTTAAGGGCTGACGTGGTGGATGCGGGTGACAGCCAACTTGAACGAGTCAAGATCTTTCTGCAGCACTACATCAGTTGGGAGTGAATTCCACTGCACAACAGTTAGAGGAAGTAATGAGTATTTATAGTAGTCAACTCCTGCGTTTGCAATGTGGTGTTTGACATATGCTATATCCTGTATACATATCTTTATCTTATGTATTGCGGTGTGGGAGTGTAATAAAACCATGATATATTTATCATATGTCTAAAAGTCATGGCGTGAAAATACCTCGAAACCCTATGGTTGGGTTCGAAGAGTTGTGGAATAGGGACAGCTACCATATCATTCACTATTTTATAGAAAAGGCAAAGGCGCGCATCTGCTCGACGTTGCTCTAACAGCCTCCATCCCAGCCTCTCCAAAATACAAGGGTAGCTTGAGTAGTCCACCTTGCTGTTCGGCCTTCAAGTTTATCGTTGTTGGACTTCATGTTGGGGTCCCAAATGCTGCTGGCTTACTCTAGGGTGGGCGGACAAGGGTATTGTATGCACATTCCTTAAGTTTGAGAGAATTAACCTTTATATTATGTTTAATAACGCCAAGCGTTTGATTAGCCTTACAATCTACCCTTTTGATGTGAGTGTTCCAGGATAGGTTGCTTGTGATGTCAACACCAAGGTAACGAGCTCTCTCAGTTGTCTTAAGCGTCTGTCCGTGAAGTATATAGTTTGTGAGAAGTGGGTGTTTTGACCTTTTGATTTTAATTACTTCACATTAAGACGCATTAAATTCCATGTCCCACTTAGTCTCCCACCTCTGAAGTGTGTCTAAGTCTGTCTGGAGTATATTTTCGTCGGTTTGTTGGTCGTCAATAGTCAGGTAAACTGCTATGTCATCAACAAACAACCATACTTGTGAGGTGATAATTTCAGGCAGATCGTTAATATACACATAAACAATATCGGGCCTAGGACAGCACCTTGAGGAACATCGAATGTACTGGTATACAGTCTGATTTCTCGCCTTCGAGTACTACTGTCCGCGTCCTGTCACTGAGAAATGCCCGTATCCAGTTTAGGGTCTCACCTGTAACACCATAAGTGCTGAGCTTGTATAGCAGTTTATCATGGTTGGCTTTGTCAAAGGCCTTGCTAAGATCAAGGAGGATAAAATCAGTCTTACTTGACTGCATGTTTTTGCCAGGCATCAATCAACATGGCTAATTGAGTCTCACTTGACCTCTATTCTCTGTACCCGTGCTGAGGTCATGCAGTATGTTGGTCGAGTTCAAGTGCTTCGCTAAGTTGGAGGCTACTATGTGTTCGAGTACTTTGCGCAGAATGCAGGTCAGCGAGATGGGGCGGTAAGTTGCTGCCATGGTCCGATCTCCCTTATTTTTGTAAAGAGGTGAAACATTAGCACTACATGGAAATCTCATTCAGGCCGATTTCGGATATTATGTTTTGGAAGCCTACCGCATTTGTGTTCACCAGTTTCATTTTACCTTTGTTAAAAAACACTTAAATATGTAATTACATGTTATCGAAAAGAAGGTATCTGACAGTGGATTGCATAAACAGAGTTACGTAAATATATCATGAACACACTATTATATATATATATATATATATATATATATATATATACTGAACCAAACAGCTAACGCACCAGCAGACAATAACTATGTTATTATTAACATTTTACGATATAGCAATTACAATTATAACTATTTATTCTAAATGCCATGCAACTGTTTTGAGATTAATTGTAATCCTTGTTTATCTTTTGACTTAACATGTAATTACTGAGAAATATTTGTCCTTTCTATAGTATCTAGGAGTGAGTGCGAAACTAGTTGGCTATATATATACTGAAAGGAAAAAGAAACGCGACACGGGAATTTCCGCTATATATTGAAAGTACAATATGCTGCTGTTAATCGAATGGTACATGGCTAAGTAAGGTCTTTCCTTTCGGAAAAAAGACTAAAACAACACATAATACAGCAAATAGTATTCCTGCAAAGTTTCATTATTGATAGAGTACGCGTTTGGCGCACACTTAGGATGAAACATTTTGCAAACTCTTTACGCTAAATACAGTACTGAACTGGCTCAATTTTTCAAAGAGGAACTTCAACATTTATGAATATCTTGTTACAACGTGGACTGTGATTAAAACGTCTACGACCCTTTCTCTAACTAACTGCAATGTTTCTTTGTTTACCAAACATCTTGGGATTTCCTTGGAATATATATGGAATTAAGTGAGCGGTATATACAATATATAGCGGAAATTCCCGTGTCGTGTTTCTTTTTTCTTTCAGTTTAAAAATAAAGAGGAAGATGCAAATGGTTCGCGTTCAGCTCGCGTTCAGATGTTTGTTGTGGTGCGTTTAAAAACATATTTGACTGAAAAAAGCGATAACCTGTTTAAAATTACCTATTAAATGCTTAATTTTACAATATGCAAACCTTTTAAGACGAAATTAAGGTTTTATTTCATACCCCAGCCAACCCCGTTTTCGCTTATTGAAGAAGGGGTTGGATGGGATATGAAAGTTAATACTCGGACCACGTAATGAACAATAATTACAATGGTAAAATGAAGCAAGGTATTTGGCGCCACAACTAGGTTGTTGACAAAAGGGCTACCGCCTTGGAACGGTCAGTGGTAAAAAGGCAGCTGGGAGGTTTAACCTAGGTTCTACTGTCATCCAATAAAATGTAGTAAAATTAAATAAATTACGCCAGTTTATATTCTCTAGCAAACAAGGCAGCATTAATGGGCAATATAAGTATAACCCATAGATGATCATATATATATGAATGTAAAAAAAGAACAATCTAGAAAGTCACAATTCAAGTTTTCAATGACTTGGCAAAGTTCAGAGCAACAAGCTTTGGTTGGTGTTTTACAAAACAAACTTGTTTGTTAAGCTTTTGTATGTTTTTTCGTGGCAAAACACGTTTTGATTTACTTTTAGCGCTATTGTACACATTTGTGTTAGTGAGGAAGTGTCGATTCTTACGGATGTCGGGAGGTGTACAGTACTGGTTCTACCCAGGGTGGGTGTTCTGTCTCCACACAACAAATCGACCGTCATATATAACCTACCATGTGCAATACAAATTTGCGTCACAAAAGTAAAAGGTCAATGTAACTGTTCACTACTTTACCATGTGGATTTATGAAAATCCACAACTTAAGATAGCATAAATATATCACTTTAATGTAACGTTTAAAATATCACAAGCATAAAAGGGTTGAAAACAAGGGTAACGGATTAAAATGGTGTGGCCTTTTAAAGGGCCACTTTGGGTTTAAAGGCAGTGTTTCATAGAAGTCTGTCCATGTGTACATATACTGAAAGGAAAAAGAAACGCAGGGTGCGTATTTCCGCTATATATTGCATATACTGCACACTTAATTCCATATATATTCCAAGGAAATCCCAAGATGTTTTGTAAAAAAAAATAGTGCAGTTAGTTAGAGAAAGGACACAACTGTGATGTTGTAGACGTTTTAATCACAGTACACGTTGTAACAAGAAATTCATAATAAATGCTGAAGTTCCTCTTTGAAAAATTGAGCCAGTTCAGTACTGTATTTAATGTTAAGTGATTGCAACATTTAAAGCCCAAGTTTGCTCACCTGCTTGAGCCAAATGCGCATTCTGACGATAATGAAACTTTAAAGGGGTAACCATTGGTGTGTTCAGTGCTGTTTAAACCTTCTTTCTAAAAGGACAGGCCTAATGTCGCCCTGTACCATTCGATTAGCAGTAGCATATTAAACATACAATATATAGAGGAAATACGCACCCTGAGTTTCCTTTTCCTTTCAGTATATATGCGCAAGAGCTGGATTATATCACATTAAGAGAATCATCATCTAGAAAAAACGATGACGATGATACTAGGATGATTCTAGACGATGATACTAGATGAACATGTTAGGAGCCTGAGAAATATCCATAAATTACATGCGTTTTATGGGGGAAATAGACATATAACCAACTTCGTTACAACTATTCATGATACTAACTTTCGATTGATTATGGAAAGTAGGGTTTCTCTTACATTCAGCTAAAAATATTATCTTGCCTTGTATTTGAATAGATCGACAATTCAGATTCGTAGAACTTTACGACTTCCCGGGGATTGGTATTTGATACGTGTATATGCTATTGCCTTGTTTGATATTGTAAAGTGTGGATGTTTGTAAAGATTGAATGGCGTCGGCAATTGTTTTAAAATTGTATATAAATTGAATTATTTGTATGCTGTACGCGATTAATGTACTTGTCCTAATGAGATTAGATATGTTCTATTAATGTACCTGTCCTAATGAGATAAGATATGTTCTATTAATGTACCTGTCCTAATGAGATTAGATATGTTCTATGGAAATCTTACCTCGTATGAACAATATAACAATATCAATAATCATAGTTACTGCTGCTTTCTTCGCAAGTTTGTTCTCTGCTTCCGTATTTATTTACACGTGGGGATGGAATCTCACCGACTTTCAAAAGGAAGTGGACACACAAAAGACAAATTTAGCTAAATGACAAACTATGAATACAAATATTTAAACATTATAAATGAAAAATACCATACCTGATTCACACAGATGCCAATGTTGCCCTCTATTCAACCGTCTTGATACGATTTATGTGAGAGCTGGTTATATAGAGAATATTATGTCAGTGCCTTTTACTATCAAGTTTATTAGGCGAGGCTTAGAAAACGAGCCATTCTTCGTTTACGTGCCGAGCCTAATAAACTTGATAGTAAAAGGCTCTGACATAATATTCTATTGATCATGTAGATTATCCACACATTTTCTGTATGAATTACTATTATTACCTATTTCTTCAGAATGTTACGCTTATCGAGGAAGCCGCCATGTTGTTTCTTGTTTGTTTTATGACGTCAGGCAACGTTTCGTGCATGACGTCAGATAACGTTACGTACAATAAACGCCGAGGGATTCCGCATCGATGTGCTCTATTGTTCAGTGCCTAATAAAGCAAAATGTATTAGATTACTCCTTTATTAGGCAGAAAAGCGCATATCTGCATTGGTGTAAATGGAGGACGAGTCTCGCATGTTCATTCATGTTCGGCACCATATAACTTTGCATGTGTTGGTGCGCCTTAAAATCCAATTAGATTCAATTCAATTCAATTCCTCTACGGTCAACCCCTTTTCGCCACTGACCGTTCTAATGCTGTACCCCTACGGTCGCCCCTTTTCGGCACTGACCGTTCTAAGGCTGTACCCCTACGGTCGCCCCTTTTGTTTCATATGGCTCATACTTTGCTATTGATATTTATAACTTGGGGATTCCTATATAGTCTGATAAAACTCGTAATTTATAATTATTAATTATTGCGTTTCTATAGGGCACTGTCAATGTTCCATCTATATCTTTGAACCATTTAATATTTTAAATTGGTAATTTCATAGCTTTTTATTTTGTTAAACAAATTTAACCACAAAGCCTGATGTTCCCCACTTTAATATACACACACCATGTATTTAAAATATGTTAAACATGTCATCCATTGGAATGATCAGTGTCAGGTCACCTTTAGCAAGATATGTATAAAGTTCTTGATCTTTAAACAAAGTATTAAACATAAAAGAGATGTGATACATAATTATAATGAAAAATAATCCTCAAGTCCAACAATTGGTAAAATACAATATATTATATATTCATTCTATCAATATTAGATGCAACTTCAATACCTAATTTGGACTTCAATCAATAGCATTTCTTAGCCTGTCTGCGAAGTTGATTTGTTTTACGTTTGATGGTATTCGAACGACGTAATTATCGACAAACACTTTAAAACATCCCATCTACAAACCAAGCAATTAAGTACGACAGCATGTTTCAGTTTATCGGGTTTTCTATAGAGTAAATGTTTTAATTATAATTCCCTGATCACACAGCCATTAAACACCAAATAAGTGTTTATTCAATATTTTTTATATTGTCTTGGTGACAGGAGATCTGTTTTTCCTTCAATTTACTTTTATTCGTGAAATTTGTAGGATAAGCATACGGAGTAAATAACACCGAATTTCTTCTTTGCCTGTACATATTTTTCAACCGGTGAGTGTTCCTATTTCGTGCAATTCCAAAGAAATTCAGAATAGTAGGATCTAAAACTATGATCATATAACCACATTTATTTCATTAATGGGCTGAAATGTAATATATTTTAGGCAACTATCACGAAACAAATAGGCATTGAGGCTAAACTTAAATATAGTTTATGTTCATATTTGCTTACACATTCCCAAAACTACAATATAAGTAAACGATATGAAGAATTTAAGTATTTGTTATAATGTTGTACTTTTATCATGTTTATAGAGGTATCTTTAGTAATTCACACAATCAAAAAGTTTCAACGGAGTTTATTTGAATGATTAGTCTAAAAAAGACCCCCGGTACATTCAACAAATTATAAATAGCGTCAAATCGCAACTATTTAAAGAAACTAACCCGCCAAATAACGGCAAAATTACTCAACACAACCGTTTATCGAAGTTTAGGTAATATAATAATGTATATGTGCTGATTAAAAGAATAGGATATTGCATGTGTTTTTAAAATACCTGTGATTGAATATGTGTAAAATGAATTATTGGTTGTAACTCTTTATCAACGCTCCACTTGGCATGGTTTGTTAAAGCCGTTTATATTGTGCTAACCCATATAATGACCTTTAGTGTGACCTTGACCTTTATATTTTAGTATGGTCATGTCGATGTTGTCATAATGAGTATATATTGAAATCTATAGAGTATAGCTTCTCAAAATATGTAAGTTCTACACATACCCCGTCGTCAGTAGGTTTAAAAACAGTGTACATATGTTGTAAAATTTAACTGTTGTTTGTTGGATAACTTCGTTAAGCAGTTCCTGGTAGTGAGAAAGAAAATCTAGCATGATTTATGAAAATACTCAATGCTGATTGACTATTGAGCAGTTTTTAAAAAAGCTATAAAAACCTTTGACGCCACGTCCTTTAACCGTTAGAACGTCATTGTAAACGATTGTCAACGTTGGAAACATCCAAAACAACGATTACGTTATTTTAAGGCAACGTTACGTTCAAACAACACATTGAACTTGTTAGAAACACGATAAAGCTGTAATTTCTTCGTTTGGTGCTGAGAGATGGACGTACAATGTAAGTTGGGAGAATGAGTTTGTATTATGTTCAATCTCTCGAAAATGTGTATACAAAATACGTAACCATTCATGTCAGATAAGAAATAAAATATTTCCAGCGGGTTTATATTGTGCAAGATCAAAACCTGGTGGTTGGGATTTGAAACGCAACAAAACCGCGGGCCTACGGTATTCAAGTCCCGCCCAGCAGGTTTTTATTTGGGACAATATAAACCCGCTGGAAATATTTTATTTCTTAAATTAAAACTTAAATGCAAACAACAACAACAAAACAAGCACGTTGATTATGATTTATTCGCTTATTAATTATAGCTCTCATAATTGCAATGAAAATAAATACTAGAGAACAATATAGGGAGGTTTTTTAATTTTATAATTAAGAAATACATTATTTCCAGAGGATTTATATTGTCCCAGATCAAAACCTGATGGGCGGGACTTGAAGACTATCGATACTAAGGGCCGTAGGCCCGCGGTTTCGATGTGTTCAAATCACAAACACCTGGCCTGGAATTCACCAAACATTCTTCAGACTATTCTTAGCCTTGATCTCAAGTACTCAAATTGTGTTCACAAATATTCCAATGAACTTTAAAGATAAACAAGCGTATGACGTTTGTTGATAAACAAGCGTATGACGTTTGTTGATAAACAAGCATATGACGTTTGTTATTTATTAGTATGTAACATAACTATATATAGCAGCTTGTAATGAAGATGTATGCTTTAAACTTACAGAAATATGTGTGATTGAAATTTGCATAATTGGGCTTAAGTCTAAGAATATTCTCAAGAATGGTTGGTGTATTCCAGGCCAGATTTTGATCTCGCACAAAATATAAACCCGCTGGAAATATATTTTTTATCTGACATGGACTTTCATTTATGTGATATACAAATTGCAATAATCAATAACATTTACAAATGGATTGGATCACGAGTTATTACAACATCAGTTACGGTCCATTCCAAATAGGCAAAGTGAACAAAATGGTTAGATCAATATCTAGTTAAACAAAGCAAAGAATCTTTTTTGTTAATAATAGTAATCGAAAGGAAAAGAAAAAAAAAAGAACTACAACATCACACACATACACTGAAACAAAATATCATTCATCAATAACCACTCCACACATGATAAGCCTCCCGTGTCCCATACCCTACCACCATACCGCTGCACCCACCCATCGTCCTGTAAAAGCTCACAAATAACATATAAAAAATACGACAGTAGAGGAAAGAAATCAATTCTATTAATTTTGAAAACGTTTCGTCAGTGGAGTTTTATGTATTTTATCCACACTTTTTCGAGAGATTGAAAACAATACAAACACATTCTCACAACTTAGATTGCGCGTCCATCTCTCAGCACCAAAGGAAAAAAATATACAGCTTTATCGTGTTTCTAACAAGTTTAATTTGTTGTTTGAACATAACGTTGCCTTAACGTTGAAAATCGTTTAAAATAACGTTCTAAACGTTGAAGAACGTGACGTCAAAGGTCTATATAGTTTTTTTAAAAACTCAGTAGCCAATCAACATTGCGTATTTTCATAAACCATGTTAGATTATTTTATCAATATTAGATACGCCTTCAATTCTGAATTTAAATGACCTAAGGCAAGAGATTTTTAATACGGCATATGTATACGGCGATTAATTATTTTACCGCTTGAGAAGTGCTCGATAAGTACACGGCCGTAGAAAAAGAAAAATGAGCAAACACAACTTTGATATTGATTGGTTAGATTATTGATTATAGCTCTGATACTTTCAGTCATGAACAAGTTTAATACTGACCAGACAAGTGTACAAAGTGTACTAAGTACCACGGACCTTGGCCTAGTGGTAGAGAGTTCACTTCGCATGCGCGGTGGGTTTAATCCCCGGCCGGGTCATGCCAAAGACTTCATAAAAATGGCGCTAGTAGCTCCCATGCTTAACGTACATCACATAAAGGGTAGTTCTAGGACCGGTCGGCCCGGTGTCAGTATAATGTGACTGGGTGTGGTATCATGTCATGTGTCTACGGCGCGGTATTCCAGTGTGGCAGCACTACAAACATGAACACTGAGCTCACTGACACTGTCGTGATATGACTGAAAGTTTGTTAAACGTAGACATCAAATACTGATAAAGGTGATCCTTTGGGAGCAACAAACACAATTAAGAGAATAAAGCAGCAGACTCGGTTTTATTGAGAAGTAATGAAAGAAACAACACCTCTCACGTCTCAAAGTCGAACAGGAAATGAAGCATTGCATGATATCAGTCGACCAAAAACACACAATGAAATTAACAACAATTAAAGGAGGCAAGGTTTGTGACATACAAATAAATAAACAGGTTGACGATATGAATACCGCTTGAAACGGTCAGTGGTAAACAGACCGGAGAGACGGTCAGTGGTAAACAGACCGGAGAGGTTTTAAACCAGGTTGTTTGGTGCACCAAAACTCACTCTTACCCTATTGGCATCCCGGTAAAACGAGACAGTGTAAATAAAAATAATCCCCACCAGTCTATATTCTCTAACTAACTAGGCAACATTAATAGGCAATATAAGTATGATCATGAATATATGATTTTTGAAAAAGCAAAGAAAGCCACAAAGCAAGTATTCAATGACTCAGAAGAAGCCAGACCAACAAGACAATTAACCATTAAGGGCACGACAAGACAAGATTGGAGACAAACATCAAACGTTACCGTCGTTGTAGTGTCAACAATCTGTCCGCTCATCGCACAAACAAAGAGGATTGTGGTGAACTGTAAGTCGGTCAACCACTAAACATACAGTGCGTTGCAAAATGATTGCGAAGTTAAACTTGAATTATTTCAAGACAATGACCTAAAAATATCGATCTTAATACAAATCTTTTGGATAATTTATTAAAACAACATGTTTGTGTCCGGTACCATGCTAGACGTGTGTATTTACTCTAAAGTACATGCGTCTTTAATCATGAAAATGAAATCATGATATTTTCTACAATATTTTTAGACAAAGTACAAAACCCCAGACTGTCATACCATACCAGACTGGTTTGCGATCAAAGGGTAACTATACATGTTAACAGGCGTCTAGAATAGTTGGACAGGGTCGCTTGACTATAAAAAATATTGATATTATCTTACAGCATCAAAACAAACACATAACCGCCAGTTAAGCAGCAAACATTGAATACACACTATAGTTATATCAATAAAAGATGCAACTGCAGTTCTAAATTTGGATCTGACTTGAAGCACCATCATGTATTAGTCTGTCAGCAAAGTTGATTCAATTTATCTTCGTTGCAGAGAATATTCAAGCGAATTTAATATCGGCAATTTATTCCATCTGCAAACTAAGCAATCTAGTAGAACGGCATTTCCCATTTACATTTTTCATTAAATTTAACTATTTAATAACTACTCCACACACGAAGCTATAAATTGAACAACACACACGCAACGTTCCTTTAAATATTAATTGATTTTTCTATGTGACATGCATTTTTAGTTTCACTAGTGACGTGCCTTTATTCGTGAAAACCGCAGGATTGAAATAAATCTTTCCTGTCTTTCTTTACATCCTGCTGTTTTCACGTCCTGCAGTTGCATCTATTATTGATATAACATTGTAACACGAAATATACCTCCATAAATTGAAAGAACACAAAATAGCGACTTAAGTATGTTCACATATGGAATTCAGATATCATAACTCATACCTTTAAGTATTCACTGTATTGTGTTTGTGACATTTCATAACTCATACCTTTAAGTATTATTGTGTTTGTGACATTGATGGTTGTTTTACTTTAGACGATTGTTCGACACATCAGTTATCTGGAGGTATATTTCATGTTACAATGTTATATCAATAATAGATGCAACTGCAGTTCTAATTTTGGATAAGAGAAATCCAGTATTTATAACTTTGTCTGCGAAGTTGATTTACTTTATCGTGGTTGCAGATGATTTGCAATGGAAGTAATATCGACAATTTCTTATAAAATCAACAAACCAAGCGGTCTAGCAGGAGAATGTATGTTGCAATTAATCGGTTTTCTAGATTAACCGTTGTAATCACTTCCTCTCACACGCAGCCATAAATGGTACAATCAACACGAAAGAAAATTGATTAAACATTTTATTATATTTTCTTGCTGACATGAATTCTGTTTCACCAGTGGCGTGCGTTTATTCATAAACTATAGCAGAATATGAATGCAGATGGTAATGCCTCTCTATTTCTGTCGAAGCTCGACATGTAATGTCTTTCTTAAGACATTACGAGATGATGTCAGAAATGAATTACTTTGCACATATTTTTTAACCGGTGAGACATCGTTGAAATTGTCAATGGTTTCGTCAATTTCCAAGCATTTCAGAATTGATTTTTCCGAACGTAAAATACCTCCATGCTCAATTCTAGTTTATTTTGAAAAGCGTGCGTGAATTTATTAAATCTTAAAACACATTTTACAAAATATTGGATTCAATAATCAGTGAGTTATAAGCCGAATCTAATAAACTCTTTCGCCGCCAAATGTCAAATGTCGTCTGCTAAAATTTGAATTTAAGCTTTCCGGTAATATTTTGTATGTCAAGTGTTATTTAAAACGTTCTTACTGAGTGGCGAACAGTTTAAACTCTGATCAGCCTGCACATTATGTGCAGGTTAATCTGGGTTTACAATGGTCGTACAAATCAATGTTTTTGACTGTGGCAGCGAATGGTTAACGCGTCTGACATCCTCTTTAAGTTCCATTATCAGTATGCATTTAATCGGTATGTACATGTGTGTACATCCCAAGGAATTTTGACACATTGATTAGCATTCAGCTTAATACGGACTTGGCATTTCAAACCAGTCTTTTCTGTTGACTAGCTGGTCGTGAGAATCATGGAGTCCCCATTTAGCTAGGCTTAGTTGTTGTAATAATTAAATTGTTTCAGGTTCGAATGCGTTAGAAATTGCTTAGTAACCGTCCTCTCTATATATAATGTTGACTGTATTTACTTATCTGATATAAATACATACCAAAATGGAGATCCCTTAGACGCAAGTTGTGCACACATAACAAGATAAACGAGTAGCATACGTTTCACTGAGTCTGTTCATGAGAGGTAATATAAGGTGCAACACCTCTCACACCCATATCACCGGCTAAAGCGATATTCTAATTTAAAGACAAATGTAAGATTGGGCTTGTTGATCCTAAGGGACTATTAGGTAATAACACTACTGATTTGTAGATGGGCGACTTTTTACAGCCGCCATACAAATGCTAAACAAATGCTAGTGTTAATGTCAATAAATATTGAAAAGGGGATCCCTTGGAAGAAACAAAAACAAACAAAAGAGCAAAAGACTTGGTTTTATTGAGTCTGTTCACACATATCACGTCCCGTAGCACCGGTTTAAGCGATATTCTGCTTTAAGTCTTGAAATGTCCTATTTCTACGCTTTTTGGCAATTTTCAAACCTATCAAAACAAATTAAAACTCTGAAGACTCCATAGCAGGATCGTTAGCCACAACGAATTATTAGAATTAGTGGACCGTATTTGTACACGAAATTGCACGCAATTAAGGCTGCAGCCGATATATCGACTAAACCGTTCAAGACAAATTCCCGCGTTCCGTCAAGTTTCAGTTTAACCATATATGTACATTTCCTAAAAGAAAACACGAGATGGTTTGCCGAGCGCCTAATCTAGATTGACAAGCGCGTATCGATCGCGCTTGAATGTGAGGGGAAGCGTTTCAATACATACACGTTATTATGTTTTGTGTCGCAGGAAGTGTAATACTATTGATCCGTGACTTCGTTTGGCTTGCTGATATACGAGCGTCTGTATTCGAAGCTGTAGTGACACCAAGGGCACACTCTGTGGTTATTGGAGAAGCAGAGATGATCTTATGTTTGTGGTGAGTTTCCTTTATTACTTGTTAAGCTTAATTGAACAAGATCAAGTTTCAAAATGTTATTAACTTTGAGCATTCAAATGCAGATTGAAACAAGTCGATGCTCTTTTTTTTTATAATGAAACAAATATGTTGCAAAAATAAAATAAAGATAACTTGTTTTGTTTTTTACTTTTTTTTTAAACTCTAAAATGGATTTATTTGTATTTAGTATCTCTGAAAACACATTTGTTTACTTTCTCATTTTGATAGAATTTATGTTATATTTACATACATATTATGAAATATATAAGTTGTTATTTTACTCATCTATTTATCGAATATTGTTTTTTGTAGCAACACTTATGGTCATATTAATGTGAACAACGATGAAATGTAATTACTTGTTATTTTAGAAATACGACAAAAAAATTCCGGAATATAACCTGTATATATTTTGATTATTATATCGACACATTGAAGTGTTTCATAGCGTTATCGACATTTTCCTGAGAAATCAAAAGGTATTTGAGAGATGATTTTGGACTAGGTTTTGAATTGTTGTGGACTGTGCGATTCCGCCTCGCATACACAATTCAGGAATATTTTAATGTAAATTATTTTAATTGGAATTCCAAAGCACTATTCAATTTTAATTAACGTAGTAGTTTTTATTATTAGCCGAGTTAATGTTTATTTTTAAGACACCAATTTCTCTCGAAAAGAATAGAATTGTTATATATATTGTTGCAAAAGAAACGAAAATGTGACTCTCAATAATTAGGCATCGTATACAAGTGGAATAAAAGAGTATATTTCAACGAGACGCACTCCTGGACCGTAGTAATTATACATTGATTGACAGGCGAGAAATTGAATTGATTGCATATAACACGTTCAGAGCAAAGTCTCAAATAAAACGACTCAAAGACAAATGACAATTTTAAAAATGCTTCCATTAAACGTTTTTAGTGTTCACATTATTTCCCACCCTCTGTTAGCAAGCTTTCATTATCGTTAGTTCACTGTTTTCATATTTATACTCTTGGTATTTATCAATTATACACTATACTGTTGTTTTATCACATAACGTCCCTTGTTAGCAGTGTCGAACACCCATTTAATATTCTATTGTATGAAAAACGTGTAATACAACCTGGGACGATTTTGATTGGTTGAGTTAAACCTGTAACACTACGCCAGTTTATTAACTGAAACTATTGTATTTATTACAAATTCACCCATATCTGTGTCTTAAACTTATTATTTGTGACAGCTTATAAAAAAATAATGCACGTTATACAAAACATTGTTGTTGGTTTGTTAAAAAATTGGCGTAAACTGCTATTTTGTAAAGAGGTAAAACACGAACTCTTTTATACGCAACGTTATGTGTGAGACGCGACGTTACGACGTCACATATTGTATGACGTTTTGGCGCTAAAGTGTGTCTGACGTCGTGACGGTTCTATGTTTATCTGAATAATTTTTTACTAATTTGATTTCAATGTTATGTGATAAAAAGGATCTTAAACTCGTTCCCATTCCACATAAGATTTATGAAACTTGTTATGAATTATTTTTAATTTTAACTCGCCAAAAGGCTCGTTAAAATTAAAATAATTCCTAACTCGTTTCTTAAATCTTATATGAAATGGGAACTCGTTTAAGATCCTCTATATCCAACATGGTTATTAAAATACTTAATGCTGATTTGTTATTGGGGAGGTATTAAATTGCCTATCAATACCACTGACGTCACGTACGTTAACAATTGACACGTCATTTTAAACGCCATTATTTAAAGCAATGCTACATATTAAACATGATGAAGCTGGATATTGTTTTATTTTTGAAGATGTGATAATTTGTTTGCATTATGTTCAATCTTTCCAAAAAGCATATATCATACACATAAACATAAATGACGGACACGAAATGAAATATGTGCAACAGGTTAATATTGTGCGAGATCAAAACCTGGTGTTTGGGACTTGAAACACATCAAAATCTGCGGAACGGCGACCGATGACCTTCAAGCCCCACCCACCAGACAATAAACACCCGCGGGGAATATTTTATTTCTTAAATATGCCTGACGTCACGCGTTTTATGTAAGCCATGACCGGGTTCTGTTGACTTACATTTGCTTTCGTTTCCTTTTAGGATTACATTACCTACGATTTCTTATGTTTTATTACGGTAACCATCCCCTGTATCGTTTCCTTTTAGGATTACATTACCTACGATTCCTTCTGTTTTATTACGGTTACCATCCCCTGTATATGCCTATATACCCCGATGCGGTATCACCAACCGGTATAAACATGCTTAGTGGAGTGCGTGGTCCAGCCGTTGAGCGCCGAACTCCAGATCGAGAGGTCGTGGGTTCGATCCTCGCCGCGGCCACGTTATTTATCCTTGAGCAAGATAATTAATCCACATTGCTTAGTACTGGTTCTACCCAGGAAGCCATCGAGAGTGATTAATCTAAGTTGCAGTAACTTGTTTCGCAATCGATGTAAAATAAATGTGTTTAAAATAAACTTTCGAATATTTCATCTGTCTAATACTTGACATTTAATATGAAATAACACACGTGTATTTTTAAAATATAGATACAGCTTTATAATGTATATTATGTCATATTATATAATAGTATGTTTCCGTTAAATAAACACATAATGCAATGTCCTTATGAAATGAACAAACAATAAACAAATATCCCTAGACTTGAATATCCGTCAAAATGAACCATCATTTATGAACGTTGTTTCTTCTTCAGTTTTATGTGCTACTAGCTGAGCTAGAGAGGCGTTGAAATAATAAACTAAAGATAAATAACTGAAACATATTATATAATAATGAATATTTTTAGAAAAAATTACTTTGATCGTCTTGATGTAAAGTATTAGCTGGTATTTGATTTTTTTCGACAAAATATGAGCCTATTTGACCCTTATATAGACACAATATGAACCTTTTTGACACAGTGACACAATATGAACCTATTCGAAAGCAGACATTACGTGATCCAGTCTTAATTCCATTAAGCGATGGAAAAGCTTATATTAGCAGGAATTTATTATAGATATTTTGACAATAAACCATGCTTACAAACATTTTTTACTGAAAAAATGTGATAACCTGTTTAAAATTGCCTATAAAATGTTTTAATTTTACAATATGCAAACTTTTTAAGCCGACATTAAGATTTGATTTCATACCCCAGCCAGCCCCGTTTTTCGCTTCTTAGAGCGAAAGTTAATACTCGGACCACGTAATGCACGTTGATTCTTTTTAATAAGGTACCTTGAAATAAGTTTGAGTACAAACATAGCTTTACAATCCGTACTTGGTATAATAATATCATTTGGTGAGAACTTTCCGTACTTGGTATAACAATATCATTTGGTGAGATCTTTCCGTACTTAGTATAATATATCATTTGGTGAGAACTTTCCGTACTTGGTATAATAATATCATTTGGTGAAAACGTTCCGTACTTGGTATAATAATATCATTACAATCCGTACTTGGTATAATAATATCATTTGGTGAGAACTTTCCCTACTTGGTATAATAATATAATTTGGTGAGAACTTGGTATAATAATATCATTACAATCCGTACTTGGTATAATAATATCATTTGGTGAGAATTTCCCGTACTTGGTATAATAATATAATTTGGTGAGAACTTGGTATAATATCATTTGATGAGAACTTTCCGTACTTGGTATAATAATATAATTTGGTGAGAATTTGGTATAATAATATTATTACAATCCGTACTTGGTATAATAATATAATTTGGTGAGCACTTGGTATAATAATATCATTACAATCCGTACTTGGTATAATAATATCATTTGGTGAGAACTTTCCGTACTTGATATATTACAAAGGCGTAGCGCCCTATACGCACAATACGCACGTGCGTAATACAATAAATGCCAAGCATAATAAAAACGCCAGAAAGGTGCCTCAGAATGTTCCAGAATGCACAATTTCCTTCCTTATTTCATTTTATTTTAGGGGGAGGCCCCCCGGACCCCCCCTCCAACACCCTTACCCAAACGTAATATAATTTGGTGAGAATTTGGCATAATAATATCATTACAATCCGTACTTGGTATAATAATATAATTTGGTGAGCACTTGGTATAATAATATCATTACAATCAGTACTTGGTATAATAATATCATTTGGTGAGAACTTTCCGTACTTGGTATATTAATAATAATATAATTTGGTTAGAAACTTGGTATAATAATATCATTACAATCCGTACTTGGTATAATAATATCATTTGGTGAGAACTTCCCGTACTTGGTATAATAATATAATTTGGTGAGAACTTGGTATAATATCATTTAGTGAGAACTTTCCGTACTTGGTATAATAATATAATTTGGTGAGAATTTGGTATAATAATATCATTACAATCCGTACTTGGTATAATAATATAATTTGGTGAGCACTTGGTATAATAATATCATTACAATCCGTACTTGGTATAATAATATCATTTGGGTGAGAACTTTCCGTACTTTGGTATATTACAAAGGCGTAGCGCCCTATACGCACAATACGCACGTGCGTAATACAAAAGATGCCAAGCATAATAAAACGCCAGAAAGGTGCCTCAGAATGCTCCAGAATGCACAATTTCCTTCGTTATTTTATTTTTTTTTTCCGGGGGAGGCCCCCCGGACCTCACTCCCACACCCTTACCCAAACGTAATATAATTTGGTGAGCATTTGGTATAATAATATCATTACAATCCGTAATTGGTATAATAATATAATTTGGTGAGCACTTGGTATAATAATATCATTACAATCCGTACTTGGTATAATAATATCATTTGGTGAGAACTTTCCGTACTTAGTATATTAATAATAATATAATTTGGTTAGAACTTGGTATAATAATATCATTACAATCCGTACTTGGTATAATAATATCATTTGGTGAAAACTTTCCGTACTTGGTATAATAATATCATTTGGTGAGAACTTTCCATACTTGGTATAATAATACCGAGCAGAGCTCGGCCGGCTGCTGACGATGATCGGCTTATGGTAACACAGGTGCAAGTTTTGAAATCGTACCTGGCTGGGCAAAAAAAACTGTGTTGCACCGGAAGTGCCGCCATTGATGAAATTGTGTTCGGCAATTTCGGATTTTTCCCTCAAATTATCAGCGGATCAGTCTGTTTCACTTGGACTATTGTCTCTTTTCGTAGTTTGATAAACGCTTATTCGGAGTATTCGTACTAGTTCGGTTAATCCCGTCATTCTTCGGGATATTGACCAGTAGTTACGAATGAAGCGATATTTATTAAATGCATTAAAGAATGCTTATCATTTGCAGTTGTTTTATTATTTGTTATTGGTTGTCAAAATTAATCTAACTTCATTAAACCAATGTTTATATATCTGTTTACAACAAAGAAAAACACAATCGTAAAAACTCGACCAATCCCGTCATTTTTCGGGATCACGATGTGATGACGTCAATATGTGACGTCAATGTATGACGTCAATGTGTCGTTTTGTTGGTAAAGCTGTCAAAACCGTCAGAATATATTTTTTAATTTGTGTATGGAAAGATCTCTCTCTTGAATTCAGTTTATCGCAGGGTAAGTCCGAGTGACCTTCACGCACACACTGCTTTTCTGTTTAAAAATAGTGAACTGACAGGAGACAAATCTTCCAACTGAGTTCAGCCATCAAGCTTGTCCCACTTATATTAACAATGCTCCATTCGACATTCAACAAATACAATGTGCCTGGTGATGGTGACTAGTGTTTTCATTGCCTATGTCTTAGCATCACTGAAAAGGTAAATATGTTCAGACAATATAGGAATGAATGAATGAATGGTGTTTTACGGCACGTCGACAAGACAATATAGGAGAAATATATGCTCTTATATTGCTGATAACAGGTTTGACATGGAGGAGTTAGTCCAAATTTACCACAGTCCTGACATGACCAAACTTTATTACGAGAGGGAAATGATAAATGTTCATGGGTGGGCCACGGCTTGTGAGATTGAAAATGTGTCTACCATTTTAGGCTACAACATCAATGTACACATGAGTTTTACGTATCAAAATGGTGCAGAGTATTCTTTTTCAACCAATGAAGGAGAATTGTCATGTACAACCATTGACTTGCTTTTGAACAATGAACAGTTTCAAGTTCTAATGACGCTGATAGTAGTAAAAGTAAAAAGCGAATTTCACCCACCGAAACACGCATGGCAACAAGAGCAAACATAATTCCGAAAATTATATTAGTACATCATATACTGAACCAAATAAGGTCTCAATTTCCAACTCCAGTATAACCAATGACATCCAATATGTATGTCGGAAACTAGGAATCAATTATGAAAAACTCTTGAAAACGAAAAAGGTATATTACCAAAACGTATCAAATAAATGACATACCGAAAGCTGCACCATTACAGAAAGACACTTGCAATGGATGCTATACTTGCCTTTGAAATAGAACAGATGTCGTACATTTTTTCTAAATGCGAAATTTGTCTAGAAAGAAGAACTCAAATGAAACTGTTTATAGTCGCTGCCAAAAATATATGTCTGATACAAAACTATTCTCTCTGAAAAACAATATGAACCCAGGAAAGGTGCCTCTCGAGTTTTGAGTTGAAAGAGTAAAAATAAGATAATTTTCAAAATTTGGTTTTAAAAATAAATCACACTGTAAATACCTAAATTTTTACAATAAACTTGGTTGAACATCTATGATAAAGACGAAGCATCTCCGTGGTCGAATGGTTATCGACGTTGCATTCTAAACCTTCACCTCTCATCGCTGCGGGTTTGAATTCCACTGGGAGCTCGACTTGTAAGTGAGGGAGTGTCGATTCTTACGGATGGCGGGAGGTGTACAGTACTGGTTCTACCAGGAAAAGTGGGTGGATGCCTCCAACACAAAAAAATCGACCGTCCTACTAGTATATAACCTTACATGTGTTGAAAATGACGTAAAACACCATGTATCCAAACAAACGAAATATGATAAAGATCGAGTTTGAGTTTAACACCTATCACAATTTAGAGGTGTGTCAAATGCCTAGGCCATTGCTTGGTCAGCTGATTTTGATGATCAAAATTATGAATAGTCAATTAATTTACTCATATGTTTCGGTGTTTTTTAGCATGACGGTTTATATAATTCATATACATTAAAATAGTTTTGGTAAAAAAACATGTAACTTTATTTCTCAGACCATTTCAATGAAACTTTAATCAGCCAATGTCCATCCTACATGGGTAGCGTGCACATCGCGATGGATGCGCAAGTTATCATTATTATACATATAGACAATAATGACAACTTGGCGGATGACCCCTGGTATACTAACCATTTCTTATTTTCCTATTGATGCTGCCTTGTTAGTTAGAGATTAGATCATGGCGGGGATATCTTTATTTACACTGTCCTGTTTTAATGGGTTGACAGTAGGGTAAGTGTGAGGTTTGGTGCACCCTAGAACCGGTTTAAACCCCCAGTGGCCTTTGTTGCCACTGACCGTTCCAAGGCGGTAGCCCTATTGTCAACCCTTTTGTGTTTGTGATGTCGTTTGCATTTTGTATTACTTTTGCCTTCTCGTTTGTCTGTTTCTGTGTTTGTTTTTGTGTTTTGTGGTTGACTGTCGTCGTTGAATGCTGCTTTCCCTGTCTGATATTTTTATCTTTCTTTGCATATCAGAGATATTTTAGGATTTGATATGCTGTCATTGACATGAAACTTAAGATATCATAACAATATAGAATAATTATTAAGAGTAAAATATTTGGTTTACAAGTTAAATTTTACATGCAATCCGATATATCATGTAAGTATTAATTTTAAGAGCTCAGCTCGGTCTTAGGCAGTGCCTAAAATTCATATTATCATTTGGTGAGAACTTATTATAGAAATTATGCCTAGAACACGTGTTAACCCTGTCCTTTTGTGTATTGTCGTGTTCTTACTACATCATTTGCTCATTTGATTTAGTTTCTGGTACACTGCGGACCTATCTGCGTTTGGGTGCTGTGATTTCTATTATTAGTTATTGGGTTTGTTACTGACCCCCTACAGAAATATGTGGGGTCAGTAAGATTTATAGGGGGCGAGGCAATAGCCGAGTCCCCTTATATATCTGATTGACCCCACATATTTCTGTAGGGGGTCAGTAATAAACCCAATAACTGATTTATTGCATCGAGCACCTTTTTTAAAGCAAAAACCGATATTTAACCCGTTTTAATGGAGCGTCATTTGAGACGTTCGCGCAGTTTGACGTCACGACCGGTACATTTTAAAAAAATTATTAATTTACTTATTATGTTTGTTACTAACGCCTTAAAGAACTATTTGCAAATAATTGAAACTTTGAATCGGATTTGTAGTCCATATCGTTTTAGTGACCCTCTATCACATCTACTGACCGACTATAGAATAATAGATTGTCGCCATGTGACCGCTCTAATCCAATGAAATTCCTAGGGTTTTGAGCGAGGTGCAATAAATGGTGTTTCTTCTTTTAGATCGTCGCGCGTATTATATTACGTTGCAATGCATTTTCAGTATTCCTGTATAATGTTTTCAGACGGTTCCTTGCTGGGTTTCCTTGTAAACGTGTGTAACCCATTTGTTTTCTTCAAGATAGTGTACAGGGGAATGACAAGTGGACAAACTCATATTTTTAAATCGAAATGTAACGCTATAATGATTACAAACAAAAATATATTGCCTAGGTTGGACCATTTTCTATTTCACAACATCGAAACAAATCCAAACCACTAGTTTGAAAGCATTTTACCAAAATAAAAACGATAATAATTATGTATTTGCTCGTTTTAATTGTTTATCTTTAGCTTCCATTTTAATTAATCATAGTCAGTTAAGCGTACTTTGTTTACTTTGATGGTAATATTAAATGTTTGTCTTCAATATCGTCTTATCGTGCTTTTTGTGGCTTCCCTAGCTTTTGTTTCTTATATTCATATATACATGATCATCTTTGTGTTTTACCTTTATTGCCTATTAATGCTGCCTAGATTGTAAAAGGATATAGCTTGACAGGATTTTTTTTTATTTACACTGGCCGGTTTAATTCCGAGTGTTCGACTTTTATCGAAGACAGCTTAGGGGCGTGTGAGGTGTTGCATAATACATTACCTCTCATGAACAGACTCAGTAATACAGTCTGCTACTTGTCTCTCGTATTTGTGTTTGTTGCTTCCAAGTAATACATTTTTCAGTATTTATTGTTTACCTACTTCCATAGATTTAATATTTGAAGTAAGCTTTGTTCTTTTTAGTAAATAGTTGGTATTATAATTATTGGATGCATTGTTTCTCTTATTTAATGAAGTGTCACAGCATTTAGTCAACCAGGAGTTTAGTCAGGTCTATTTTTAAGTTACTCTCTGGGAAAATCTGTTGCATAGGTCTCTTTTGGATGAGACCTGGATAATGCGAGATATATAGAAAGGAGTTGGTGACTTTTTGATGGTTTCTAAAGAAACAAAATGATGCAAACAAAATCATAACATTCCAAATGTATGACAGCGTGGGCGTTCGGTAGTATACCCAGATTTTCCACAATCAATTGTGGAAGTAAATTGACAAATTGGTAACTCCAATAAATGCTAGAAAACATGAATTTAACTACGCAGTTGTGCTGTCAACGGTAGTGTTGATAGGAAGCAGTAGTTTTGAATCAGTCTACTATAGTTAATATTTGATATTTGAAACACAACACCACGCCGATCCTCGAAATGTCTTGTCTTATACAAATACCAGCAGTGTAATATATCATCCATCATCAGTACGATGCGTACTTTGTATGGATTATTCGTCAACTAAAGAATTGTCAGACGTCAGTCAAGTCGTTGAATTGGGGTTTACGCCGCCGCACAAAAACAAATCCCTTTGATTCCAACAGTGGTCCATATCCCAGGCCCATCCTCCATTTACATTAAAAATATGCAGAATGGGCCTTCTGCACACTTACTTGAAATTATGTTGTGGCCAGACCATTTCAGTTACGCTTTATTTTGCCACCACTCAAGTGACATTATGACGTAACAGTGACACTATGGCGTAACACAGGAGTCGTGATGATGACAACAAATTTAATGAGCATGTCCATTTTTGACAAAATTATTATGCAATTGGGGATTTCTACTAGTCTACTAGTCTTCCAGAACATTTAATGGCCCCCATTCACAAATAATGAAAAATCTACTTCTACTGTTAATATGTCATTAATATTTCATTCAGAACCTTCACTGGTCGGGACACTTCATCAAACACAGAATAAAACCAATTTCAAATGCAACTGTATGTATATTAACAGTCTTTTACAGCTATCTATACAAAGTCCACCCCACAACCCCTTCCCAAATGCATTAGCATGCGTCTAGCCTGATAGGTCTTTAATTTGTTTCGTTAGGCTATTTTTATATCTACATTTATCTCTCATTTAAACACCAATTCATGTATTTATGTTTATTACATTTCTAGTGGTGAAAGACTGGTATTTCTCAGTGATATTAATAACCAACTCCGATCACAAAAATAACTAACGGTGACGTTGGGTCATGATGTCAATAAAGTAATCATGACGTCGTTATCATCTTCAATAAAGCAAACAATTTTGGTTAAAATCATACATAAACGGATTTAAAATGAAATAAACAGATTATTTAACTGCTGGGTTGGATTATAGGAAATCCTTCACTCGATGGTAGGAGTTTCCTATAATCGATCCCAACAGTTAAATAATCTCTATATTCTCTACGTAGACTAGATATCAAAATACTTTCGAAATTCTATCTACGGAATTGCATTGATTCTCTCTTCATATTTCCTCTACTCCCGTCTCTAGAGAAGCCTCTAACAAGTGAACAGTTTCATAATCGTGGAAGACTTTTGATCGAAAAGGTAATCAAACAGAAAATGGAAATCTCCTCGGAATTTCTGGCTGCCATGCATAATGTGGATATTATTGGCGGAAAATAAGAACTCTATAATTATTCACAAACAAAATAGGCAATTTGTATATTTGAGCCTGAACACTCACATCACAAATGGTTGGTATATGTTTATCAGACAAGAGACGTTCTCAGTCAAAGAACATTTTTGATTTCCAACAACAAACAGTTGATGTACTCACCACGCAATAAGGTAGATATAATGTGTTTCAGCGCTTACAAATGCGTAGACAATACTTTTTTATCTTCAACTCTTCCGTAATAGTTTCATTTTCGTATTTCGCCTTTATTGTATCCCAGCAAACAATTTCCCATGTAATTAGATATCTACAAATTAGAGAAACTTTGTAGTTTACTGGGTCGATACAATTGACATGCAGACATCAAACCCGACTAGAATTAGAGTATACTTAATAGAATGACCCTGGTTAACGGCTTTGTCGCCACATTCTACCAATCGATAGCAATCCCTTCATGAAATTAGATCAAGGATGCCTTTGCATTTCATTGAAAACTGTGGTAATAAGATATTGGAAATATCTCCCTATAATGAGAAGATATAGCCACGGCACCTTGTGTTTTAGACGTCTTGTTGGCCGTTGAAGTATGAGGTTTATATAAATAACATATACTGAAAACACACACAGATACCAGATATATAAGATAGTGACTCCGAGTTTTTGTTATAATGTACATATGTTGAATACACATACACATAATTAGTACACACCATAGTTGTAGTTCCGACTAGTGCAATACATATACACATAATTAGTACACACCATAGTTGTAGTTCCGACTAGTGCAATACATATACACATAATTAGTACACAACATAGTTGTAGTTCCGACTAGTGCAATACATATACACACGACTAGTGCAATACATATACACATAATTAGTACACAACATAGTTGTAGTTCCGACTAGTGCAATACATATACACATAATTAGTACACAACATAGTTGTAGTTCCGACTAGTGCAATACATATACACATAATTAGTACACAACATAGTTGTAGTTCCGACTAGTGCAATACATATACACATAATTAGTACACACCATAGTTGTAGTTACGACTAGTACCTAACAGTTATTGTCGTCATGGAGACTCATACTCACAGACAACAGTATACATTTAAAGAAACTATACCTCCAAATCACGGTAAAATTGCACTACAGACCGTTTAACAAAACTCTAACCCTTTTGCGTTTGTGATGTCGTTTGCATTTATTATTAACTCTTGCCTTCTTGTTTGTCTGTTTGCGTGTTTGTTTCTGTGTTTTGTGGTTGACTGTCCTCCTTGAATGCTACTTTCCCTGTCCGATCTTTTTATATTTCTCTATACAGGTGTTTAGTTCATATAATAAGATGTGTATGTGCCGATAAGAGTATATGTTTATTTAAGGAATTTTTAAAATACCTGTGATTGAATATGCGTATAATGAATTACGAGTTGGTAACTCTTATTCATATATACATGATCATTTATGTGTTGGACTTACATTGCCTATTAATGCTGCCTTGTTTGTTAAATAATATACCCTGGCAAGGATGTCGTTATTTACATTATCCCGTATTATTGAGATGACAATAGGGTAAGAATGAGGTGTGATGCACCCTAGATCCTGGTGTAAACCCACAGCGATCCTTTTGTCACTGACCCTTCCAAGGCGGTAGCTCTATTGTCAACCCATCTATGTTTGTGATGTCTTGCTTTTTATTCATCTTTGTAATTATTTATGTTTTCTGTGCGTGTGTTTTGTTGACTGTGGTCCTTGAATGCTAAACTGATTTCCGGTTCGATCATCAATTTGGTTACTTCTGCTAATGATATTTCAGCTACTTAATCACACGCTTCCTGTTTTTTCTCACAAATGTGATTTTATCGAATTCGAAATAGGTCAGTGTTAACAATTGAGGGTATACAACGTGTTCTTGCATACCGGATAAGGTTATCCGCATTTTACATGGGTGATGGAAAGCCTGATCTTACACATGGGGGAAGATACAAGTCACGCGCAGCAATAATGACGTCAATAACGTAAACAGATGCATGACATCATTGGGTAAAAAAATGGTCTCATCCCATTGGTTAATTTAAACATCTCGATGGGCTACGCCTACTCTATCTATTACTTAAAATATGTAAAAACCTTAAATTTCGACTTAAGTAACATTTTCCACTTAAGAAGTTGCTTTATGAATACATGCCCAGGACCTCGTAAATAACGTTGTCTGTTACAGACTCTTAAACTTGATTGCCAAATTCAAATTAATATGCTATAAAAATGAAAAAGCAATTAATAAAGTATTTATTAAATTTAATATAAATAGTTCATAAATATAACGTGTATTTTTAATGAAAAGATTTCAGAAAAAAATACGCTTCTTCAACTAAAAAGAACAGTTTTTTGTTATCATCTTTCCTTTTTAAAAGATATTTGTAGTATCCTGGCGTAACCAGTTCTCGATAGTCTAAGCGATCGCCGTTACAAAATGAACACAAACATGCGCAATACCCGTCTTAATTTTCCTCCAGCGATAATCCAATTCAGTTGCATCAAAACAGCAAAGTTTCCAATCAAGTTCGCATCATTTCAATTTCAAACGTTAAAATGTAATGTGTCAGTCAACATTAGATCAGTTAATAAATGACTCCAGTACTCGAAGTAGTTTTGAAAAGGAGGCTATTTAAGTCACAACTGTATTTTTTCCCAAAAAGGTGTCTAATACGGGATATAATATAATTATACTATTATTTTGTGTGTCAGGGCGAAAATGTTTTCCGTACAGGGTGAATAAAATGTTTGATATGTCATCATATCTCATTCTAAAAAAGTATTTCACACAAACGTATAAACATGTATATTAAATTAGAAAAATCCAAGCAATACTTACCAAGTAAAATTGTGTTCGCCTATAAACCATAAGTTATGTGATGGTATATAAAAACAAATGAAGACTTTAAGGGAAGGTAGCGACACAGCCAAACAAGCTCTCTTATTGAGAGTTCTGAAAAACTTGGGAAAATGTGAAATAATTATCACAATCGGATGATAAACAAAACAGATGTGACCATTTAAAGGGTGCTGTAAAACGGATATGGGAGCCGCCATTTTAGAACTATGACGTCATATTACCATATATGGAATATTGATAAATATCGTTTAAAACTAAGAAAATCATTGAAAATGAATGCAAAGATTTTTACTGGTCATATAAAGCATTATTGCCATTAAGTATGATATATTTTTCATACAATGGCCGTCATTTTTCCCTATAAATGTGTAAATGTTCATATTTATAAATATTCCATATATGGTCATTTAGAACCGTGATGTCATAGCTCTCAAAATGGCCGCTTCCATATCTGTTTCAATAGAAACTTCAAATGATCATATCTTCTTCGTTTATCATCCGATTTTGATAATTCTTTCACCCTTATTCAAGTTTTTCAGAACTCTTAATAATAAAGATGTTTGGCTGTGTCGTTACAGTCCCTTTAACCTAGATTCCATGGTTTATTTTTTACATTCAGTGATGTTTTTAAACAATATATATTCGTTTTTATTTGGTATTTTAACTAATTTTAGGTAATGTATATGACCTAAATTGACTTCCATAGACTGTTTTCTCAACAAGCTCTTCAGGAGCACCGACTGTTCTATTTGTAGCAACATGATACACTTTCAGCTGACACAAGTAGGACGATTATAACTCAATTTATAACATTTTGAACAGAGGTTGAAAAGTTGACTTGGTAAAAAAATGATAAAATAGGTAGACATGACTTCAATAAATAATAACTTTATTCTGCATTTTATTTCGTGTTTAGCTCGTCAAATAGCTAAACAACCTTTTGATTGTAAACACCGGCTGATCGTCTGTCAGTGCGCTTCATAGTCTAGGAAAACTACGCAAAATAAAAATTGTATTGAGATTATAGATAGCCTACCTCTAGAACAGGATACTTGAGGACAGTTAATCATCAATATGTGAGAAAAAAAACGTACAAGGTACGGGTAATGAAGTGTATCATTGTCCGTACATCAATAATTTAATTCTGAACAACTAGTAATTTAAACGTCACGCGGTACATTAGTAATTTAATTCTGAACAACTAGTAAATTTAAACGCCACGCGGTACATCAGTAATTTAATTCTGAACAACTAGTAATTTAAACGTCTCGCGGTACGTCAGTAATTTAATTCTGAACAACTATTAATTTAAACGCCACGTCTTGCCATGTCTTGTGATACGGGTTTCTTGTATCATGCCTTGCCATATATTTGGGAAGTAGCTGACAGTTTATACCTACCGTGTCCTGTTAGGGCCATGTTACTATCGCATCTTACAATCGAGCATCGACCTAGGTCAAGGCTCGATGGTAAGATGGTCGATGGTAAGATGCGATGGTAAGATGCGATGGTCGATGGTAAGATGCGATGGTAAGATGCGATGGTCGATGGTAAGATGCGATGGTAATATGCGATGGTCGATGGTAAGATGCGATGGTCGATGGTAAGATGCGATGGTAACATGGCCCTAACAGGACACCGTATATCATGTATATACCAGTACCTTTTGGTGTGCCTGAGACATCTATGTGTCTCTTAAAACATCTTGGCGTTTTACTAGAATTTCAATATAATTTGTTTTCCGTCAGAACCTACCAGACCTTTCGCACTTTGCCTATACATTTGGTTAAATGTTTTTCATATACAACTGTTGAGGTTTCTTTCTTCCGCTGTCTGAAATATAAAGAGTAACATACTTCCAATTCTAGTAATACAACGTTTAACATGACTCTATATAATTATACCTGGTATCAAATCAAAAACTGATGGTAAGAACTCGACTGAAAATGAATATTAGTTACTTTCACCATATGATTTTTCATAGGTCGACATATTCCATAGGTTGAACGTTAAATGGAACTTTTCAGAAACTGCAATTGTCTTCCGTAATCTTGCTAAACATGTTAACGCTACTCATAAAAAAGCAATTTCGTTTTCGTTAAATTCTTTGAAAATAACATTTTGTGGGTGAAATTGAGTATGCAACCGGAATATATTACTTATACAATGTATCAAAAAACATTATCGGTTAAAATATTAGGCCTTTCCTTCCTATATTTTTCATCGAAGTTAAAGGTGAATGGCCAACCTTTTTTTTTTTATAGTATTATCAATTAACAAATTTAACTCGTAAACATCATATCAACATTTCTTGATAGTCCCGGAGAGAAACATATATTTAAAACCGTTACAAAGTTGTATGTAAAAATGTGTTACTTTCATGAAGTAGATACTACTTTTACCACTGCGTGACTGCATGGGGAAATGAGGTAAATCCGAATTGTATAGCTGCACAACTATTGCCAGATAATTGATAAATACATTGACCTGTGAATTAATTTACCTGTTTAAAGTTTTCTACGTCATCAAATAAAATCTTATTCTCGCTTTTCACAGATATTGCAATGTGTGAATTGTACATATTATATTGTTGTGTATTGATTTCGATTTAAATAAACATGAACATGTTCATGAAACAAAACATGGCCGGAGAACTTTAAGAACTGCTCCTAAGTTCCCAAACAAACTTAAGTCATATTTCATCCTCAAGCTCAAAACTAACATCTTTTAAGTTTCCATATGAAAATAATTAAAACATGTTATAGCTAAAAGAAATAGTTGAGTTTTGAAATGGGACACGTTTGTTCCTGAACATGAGGCCTGTTCTGGCATTAAATAATCTTAATTGTTAAAAGGTGTCTTTTTTAACGAATATACAATGTATGCATTGAGTGTTTTTTCCTAATGTGTGGCATTGGTATATCAAAACTATTGAAAATTATTTTGCAAACAAAACATTACTTTTTTTCAAATGCTCAGAGTGTTTACATAATGGTTACATATGTAAATGCTACCGAAGACATGTTAGCTATATGTGTAAATTTAATGTATTATCATATACGTATGTGGTAGATACATTTGTTCGTAAACATGAGGCCTGTTCAGGCATTGAATAATCTTAATTTATAAAATGTGTCTTTTTTAACGAATATACAATGCATGCAATGTGTGTTTGTTTGTTAATGTGTGTCATGGGTATATCAAAACTATTACAAATTATTTGAACATACAATATTACTTTTTTTCAAAATTTCAGAGTGTTTACATATGGCTTCACATGTAGATGCTACCGAAGACATGTTAGCTATATGTGCCTCATATGTATATATAATGTGTTATCAATCAATCCGATTGATGATTACAGACGTGCTAGTTGTATACTAATGGAAAAAAGAAAGGCAACTCGGGAATATTTTGTATGCTATAATATGCTGCTGTTAATCGAATGATATTTGACTACATACGACATTTTCGTTCGGAAAAAAGAGTAAAAACAACACATAACACACCAAATGTTATCCCTTCAAAGTATCATTAGTGATAGAATACGCGTGTGGCTCAAGCAAGGGAGCAAGCTTAGGATGTACAATCTCTTAACATTAAATACAGTATTGAAATGGCTCAAATTTTCAAAGCGGAATTTATGAATTTCGTGTTACACTGAAAGTGTACTTTGACTAAAAGTCTACCACAGCACAGTTTGTGTCCTTTCTCTAAGTAGCTGCAATCCTCTTTTTTTTTCTTTTTTTCTTTTTTTTAACAAAATAGCTTAGACTTTCTCTGGAATTAAGTGTGTAGTATATAGATTTTGTAGCGGAAATTCCCGAGTTGCGTTTCTTTTTTTCTTTAGGATGTATGGAAAGTTTCAATTGAACACGCGTGTTACCTTCATATTTTGTTTGATATAGAATACATATAAATGGATACATACAAGTATGTAGCGAACATATAAAACATACGAAATACACATTTATATAGTTTTCTGTGTAGAAGATATCTCTGGAAAATGTCATTTTTGTTATCGCCCACTGTTTATGTGTTTATTATATCGAAATAACAATACATTGGATTCAGCATGCAGATATTACTTTTCTGAGACCTTGTTTAATCATGTTATCGCTATAAAAAAAAATGTACCAGTATATCATTTTGCCTTAATATAATTAATTTCTGTTTTCTATTTTTAGAGTAACATCTGCAAGACGCAATCCCACTAGATGCAGAATGGTGCAACTGTTTTATTACGAAACTAGAGGGAAATGCTGCAGAAAGATAATAAATCATGAAGGTGTTCCAACTAAAGTAATTCTGTTTCCATATGAAGGTATGGTAGTTTGTATCGTGTTTGTGCATTAAGGTTGAAGAACTAGTCTGAATACATTAAAGGGTAAAAAAATGTTGATACAAACATCGAACAGGAAATGTAGCATTCACACACACACACAAACACACAACACACACACACACACACACACACACGAACATACAAATACAAGCATAAATATAAGCAACATATGCGACTCCACAACCATAATAGGCTTGACTAGGGTCACTGGACTTTAACATACATGCACAAGTCACAAAAGAACTGTAACCGGAGGCCCCGGGTTCAATCATCCGTGGTGCCACTGAGTTTCGTCGGTGTGTTCTTGGGCAAGACACTTTCCCTTAGCCTCGTCCGTCGGATGGGGACGTAAACCGGGCGGTCCTGCGTATCGGTCTATCCTCCGAGCACGTTAAAAGAACCATATGAATCTATTCGATAATAAGAGTAGGGCAGGTTCCCGGATTCCTATGTATCCTTATCATCTCGCTGGGGCGGCTCTAAATAACCTATACTGTGTTGATGAGCCGTTAAACAACATTCAACACAAAAGAACTGCAGCATCCACATAACGCAGCCATTCACTCAAATATATACATACTACACCTATATAGTAAAAGGTAAAATGTGAACCATTACAAACGACCAATGACAAAAGGACTTGCTGGGGGTCAAACATGATATTTATTTACACTTTTTAATTATTTACTCACGCATTTGTTATAAAACAACTATTTAATTGATTGTAATGATATTATACGAATTTGCGAAATGTTTAAATATTTTAAAAAGTTCTGAATTAGGTACTCTTTGACTGTCCAAGTATTCCTTTATTCCTTTGATTTAATGGGTATAACTTTCCCTCTTTTTCAAACGGATTCTTTGCCTTAATATTCCGTAGCATATCTTTTAATACACACAGGCTACAGAATCATGCTACGGATGTAACAATAGAATACAGATATGGTTGTTATGGAGATAAGCGCAACATACCGGATGATCAAGTATCCGTTAGGGAATTGTTCTTTGAAACACATCAGCATGTGACAAATAAACTATTCAACGATAAGATCACGAATTGGATAATATATACAATCATAATAAACTTGTTTTAAGTTAAATATATCAGATATGATTTCGAGTGACTGCGTGTTAACTGACATGTAAAGGCATTTTATACAGCAAAGCCTTCTCGCAGTCCAGAGATCATCTCTATTAACAGATGATCATTTCACTTCCCAGTGGTATTATTGAAATTAAAATTAAACTACATTAAGATGTCAAGTGTCTGCGAGTTAACTGACATTTAAAGGTATTTTATACACCAAAGTCTTCTCAAGAGATCATCTCTATTAAAAGACGAGCGTTCCACTCACTTCCCAGATGCATTATTAAAATTCAACTTTTATTAAGAGATCACCTTTGCTAAGAGGCCAATTCATTCTTTCCGTTTATTGGTATATTAATACAGGTTGAATGTAGTCTATATATATTTTAAAATTGCTCTGACTTAGCATTAAACGTATAGGGCAATACAATACAAGGGTACATTATAGAAGTACATATCATGCAAAGAACGCACTTACTATTCACACACCAAAAAGCAAATAGTTTAATAAGGGTGTATGTGTAGGCACAAGAGGACAATGTGAATACATTTACCCCATTTGTGCAACCAAGAAAACAACCGAAGGCAAGAAAACTACTATAAATATGTCAATAAAAAAACACCTATCATTGCTATATTCCATACGACAGAACTTGGGTCTGCCATATTTTCCGAATTAAATTCAGATTCACATCAATTATCCAAAATTGTCTGCGCATTGTCAAACTGAACAAAACATCTATTCTTTTGCATATACACGATATACGAGGTACTGTATGGCAGTGGCATTGAAATTCAGCTTGTACCCCAGAAGCAATAGTCAGTGACCTTCGCCATTAACATAACAACTCGCTGACCTCCGAAAAAAACATAACCGTCACACGCACGTGCACTATGTTTAGTAATTAGAGATTATTAACTGGGGTATGTGTGTCTCTTTGTGATATTGATCCGAAATAGCCATATGAGGTCCGAGAGCTTTAGCTCTAGAGCTTCACACGGCTGTCACACAGAGGCACATCTACCCCAGTTAATGACCTTTTATTACACGTGTAACCAAAACAACAGTGTTTTGGATAAATCCAAATTGCGCAAAGTTAAAATACCTTTATCTATTTGTGTATTTTTTTGTTTAAGTATGACTCTTTATTTAGATCCATTTTACAAGAATAAAAAACTATGACGTTAATATACCTCAATCAAAGGATGTGCTATTCTAAATATGCAATTCGCTACCTTATTCCCAAGCCACCAATTCACCCCCTCAATTAAAATTACACTGTTCAAAACGTTACTGACGTAATATTTGTAAGAAAATCGTCATAATAGTGACCTTGTTTTTCCCTATTGACGTTTTTTTTCCACGGCGTTGACTTTGTCAGTTTTTCTGTTTATGTTTGAGCTTTATTTCAAAAATGGCATTTGGTATCGCAAATATAAAATAAGGATAAAAGGGTAGGAGAATAATTATTATTTCACATACATTTACTCAGTATTGTTTTCTGGATGACTTACATTTGAAATGAGACCGTTAGCTCTATGTACATATTATAAGAGGTTGTTGAAGACAGTTCGATTAAATACAACGATGCATTAGATAATGTACAGGTATAATTTAATATGTTAAATCTATCACAACATCTCCAAAAATATTTAGGTACGTCGTTTGGTCGTCTCTTCGTCGATAAACGGGTCTGCACTATCTTCGAATTCCTGTGGTATTTTAATATGAAATTGACTGCTTTCAATTCCAAAGTAGATCTATTGCGTGACAGACCCAAAAGAAAATGAATGTTTGACCCTTGATCCATCTCTTTCCGTAATGGCCAAGAAAACAGTTTTAAATGCATGTTTAGTTTTCCTCGAGCCGTTTAACATCTCTGAAATATGACATTCATAGAACACAGTCAACAAAAACTCGCAAACAAAACAAACAACAATAAAAAGACAAAAGTATGCGACACCACACCGATACAGCCTTATAAAGGTCACAGACACAAAGGCCGCTGGGCGTTTAAACAAGGGGCACCAAATACTTAAATTGCGTTGCAAAATTTGGGAACCGTTATCCTTAACCTTTGTGAAATATTGCTGGCCAGAAAATTTATGGCTGTTAGTTAATATAGTTGGACCCACCAAATTAAAATGCCGTTGTTAACGTTCTGAAACATGAAGTGAACTTATCGGAAAATATAAACTTCCCGTTTATGTTACCTATGTACAATAGGAATGCACGGCTATCGGCTACCGTGTCAACTAACCAACTCATATTGTGTTGCAGATTGAAAAAATCGTAATATGTCCTTGAAAACGTTTTGAGCATGCGGTGACAGGTCAGAAAATCGAAATAAGTTCCTGGTGTTGTATATTTTTCATCAGGCCTTGTTTCAGAAAAATCCTTTAACATGTTTAGGTCTCTCGGGTATAAATACTGAAAAGTGGATCCCCTGGAAGCAACAAACACAAACAAGAGATAAAAGTAGCAGGCTCGGTTTTATAACTTTACATCGACGGCCAACACTGAAATTGACTTTCCGTATTGTATGGCATTAACAACGCTTTGAAGATGATGGCACATTTTGAGAAATCGAAGCTGTGATACTGTTTGTCAACTTTCTTGGCCATAGTTCAATGAACACAGTTTATGTAGTTGTACATTATTGATAATATAAACTTATATGTATGTATGTAAACATACTCGTACACATATATTAAAGGACTAAAAGAAACACAACTCGGTAATTTCCGCAAAATATTGTATATACTGCACGCTTAATTCGTGTAATATTTCAAAGAAATCCTAAACTGTTTTGTAAACAATGGATTGCAGCTAGTTAGAGAAATACACGTTGTAACACACAATTCATATATGTTGAAGTTCCACGTTGATGCATGTTTAGTGATTGACCCCTCTGCAGTGAGTCCCTACGCTTCACTTTTCTTTTGTGCGAGGATTGGACAACCTTGTGGGACTCTATGATTGCACCTGCAGAAACCCCGACCAAAGGAGGTAGGTGTATGAGCTTTCGTCCCATGGGTTTTCTAGTCGTACCCTCGATTGGTTTTCTCTTTGGCTGCAACTGCTGTGGTTGTCCAGTAAAATTCTGGATACATCCTGAGATGTTTCTTATTTTGTATTTTATATAGCTTTACAACAACATCTTAGTGTTTCTTTTGTTAGTTTCTCTAGATGTGGACTATTGTTAGAGAATTCGTTTTGATGGGATGTAGTTTTGTCTACATGGTCTTGTCTATTTGGGCGCTGAAGACAGGATAATAGCGAGGATTGTGTACACATAAAATCGATTCAAGCTAACCTGTAGACCTTATTGCCTACTCACCGTTCCAAGTCGGTAACCCTGTCTTCACCATCCTTTCTGTTGTATGTTGTCTTTTTCATTGTAAAATTAAATATTGATCCTTGTTTGTAGTACAGTGTGGACCTATGGTGCCATTGCGGGTGGACGCTGTGGTTTCTATATCTAATTTTTGAGCTATTTCAGTACTGTATTTAATGTAAAGAGTTTGCAAAATTTTATATCCTTTGCTCACCTGCTTGGATCAAACGAGTATTCTGTCAAAAATGGAACTTTGAAGGTATATTATGTGATGTGTTATGCGTTGATTTAGTCTTTTTTCGAAGGAAATGTCGTATGTAGCCATGTACGTACCATTCGATCAACTTCAGCATAATATACAAACAATACATAGCGGAAATTACAGAGTTGCGTTTCTTTTTTTCTTTAATTATATAACACAAACTTCTATTTTTAATAACTCCTACTTCACCACTGAGTTCCGTCGGTGTGTTCTTGGGCAAGACACTTATCCTTAGCCTCGTCCTTCGGGTGGGGATGTAAACTGGGCGGTCCCGTGTATCGGTCTATCCTCCGAGCACGTTAAAGAACCATAGGAATCTATTCGATAATAAGAGTAGGGCAGGTTCCCGGATTCCTATGTATCCTTCCCCTCTCTCTGGGGCGGCTCTAAATAACCTATACTGTGTTGATGAGCCGTTAAACAACATTCAATTCATCATTTATGGCAGCATGCAACGTAACGTACCATTATACTCACATACTCGTAAGACGACAACGCCGACCGAAGCCCATTAACCAATATCAGCACAGCTTGCAGACATTTAACTCGACGTGATATTTTAATAAAGGATCGAGGTTATGAACATATTCAGTCGTTGTTGTTGTTATTAATTATATACTATGAAACAAGTCTTTTTTTTTTTCGCGAAACACACAATTTAACAAGCCTTATGAAAATTGCATTCCTGTTTTACTTTGATCTTACAGCTACCTAGAGCCTTTATCCATTTTGCCATCATTGATCTTTTCTAAACCATCGATCATTTGCCCAGCTGTGTTCAAAATCAATGTTAACGACGTGCCACTGTGGCGATATGATTTGACATATGGTTCCAAACATACCAAAACACGCTATTTTTAAAATCTTAAATCATAAAAATTGGTTCAGAAGTGTTCTATAGGGAAATTGCTTCAATATTTCATGTAACAGATTTCCCCAGAGAGTGTTTTCAATAAATTTTAATTGCATAATAAATCAAGCCTGAACATTGAGTTTTACTATACATATTGTGTAGTCTTTATGAACAACGTAACAAACAGACATATTAATTGTGTTTTAATAATTTATTTAAATGAACCTTTAGAGCCTCTTAAGTTATGCACTGATAGATACACCACCATGGTGCTTTTCTGTTATGGAATGATTGGTCGCTTCGTGGTCGCCATACCGAGATACGTGGTTCGAGAAACTTTCATACCCCATCTAACCCTTTCACCAAAAAGTGAAAACGGGGTTGGCTGTGGGGTATGAAATAAAACCTTAATTTCAGTTTAAAACGTTTGCATATTGTAAAATTAAAAATTTAATTGGTAATTTTAAACAGTTTATCACATTTTTTTCAGTAAAACTTGTTTTTTAAACGTGTTTTATTGTCGAAATATCCGTTATAAAATCCTGCTAATATAAGCTTTCCCATTACTTAATAGAATTAAGACCGGACCACGTAATGGATCATGAGTTACAGCTGTAATATTATATCCGCAAATCGAGAAGTGAATGTAAACCTGTTGTAACTATATATCAATAAAGAACACGTTACAATAGTGTTGCGTTGATTCTTCGCAGAAATGTATTATGTAGAAATTACCTTAGACATAAAATATAAGAACGTAAATAAAATCTCTCTGAAATTATCGTCAGGTACCTTATTCATGATATACTGCAACACAGCCCCGGAATATTACCGTGTCTGGTAAATGTCTGCTATGTCGGCTGCAGTTAGTTATATGAGATTCATTTAGTTAATGATATTGTAAAAGCAAAACATAGCTTAGTAAGTGGGAGGATAGTAAGTATAAAGACACATTTATTAGTTTCATACGAGTAGTTTCCATACATATTCAATATTTCATATGCTTCATGTCAAAACTTTTGTTTCAGGTTGGGCACAACCAGCTCTGACGTCATACTGGCTTATAAAGACTTACTGGTGGAGTCGCTCACGTGTTAAAATAACAGAGGTGATCGGCACACAAAAGATGGAGCTGAAGGGCAAAATAAAGGATAAAGCAAACGGCTCCATCGTCATATATGGCAAACTGAAAGCTAAAATTAATTCTGATTTTCGAATGTGTCTCACGTCCAATGTGAGTAACACAGATTTTGATCTTGGCTACTGTGTTTCGGGAACGCTTGAACGGGGAGACAGAAACAACGAGAAGGGACTGAATCTTACACATTACGCTATGGTTAAACGACGAGGCTACTAATAGATGGTTTCAATTCCTCGGAACACAGCTTTAAAAGAGATTTTAAAACAGCAGTGAAAGATAGTACAGCGTATCGACAGCATACATTTGACTATGTTTTGTTGACACAACCAATGCGTTGTTTTTTTAGTATCCAGTAAAAGTTAAGCTAACATGACTGATGTGTCTAAGCTTACACGTAACATTTCAACAGCTCTAACGAAAATAATACGATTAGTCAGACAGTATTTTAAACAAAAACGGCATTAAACAAAGTCTATGTTAGAATGACAAGCTCACATTCCTATCGTATTTTATAAATATTCAATACAAATGAAGCTAAAATATTTGATTAGTCTAAGCTTTCATGTTGATGAGTTTTCAATACAAATTGAAGAGTTTTAATCCAAATTATGCTAACATCATTGTCATGGTTCCGTGGAAATAGATTTTTTACTTAAGATGTTACTTAAAACGCAAACGTACGATAAATTTCAAATAAATTGCAATTACACGATACATCTGAAGAGTAAAGTCAGTCGAAGTTAAAGTTCTTTGGTATGGAACAGTATGGGCCGTCTGTTTACCTTGAAACATGCTTTTGTTACCAAATTTTAAATATAAAACACGTTTGTTTACCTAAATGCCATTTAAGGTAGTAAACACAATGCAGTTGTAAACACAAACAACTGTGCTCCAGTCCGGCATCGCGTTTGCAGTGAAAATGGCGTTGGAGCACCACTCCATCGACCAAGATTTGTATTGTTTTCATCTCTTATAGCGTTGGAGCAGCACTCCATCGACCAATATGTGTATTGTTTTCATCACGTATGGCGTTGGTGCGCCACTCCATCGACCAAGATTTGTACTGTTGTCATCACTTGTAAATGGAAAGGTAAAGTCAATACATACTCTACCTTCCAAAATGTAACATGACCAGCCGTATAAAGTCTTTAGACCGGCATTTACAATTTCGTACGTGTACAGCGTATTTTATAACGGTTGTATCCCCATCTGTGCGATGCTGATAATATTATACTGCATCTGTGTTTCATTTAAAATAACACTCACTAGTAAAAAAAAATAATATATGTTCTTGAACTGCACTGAGCAAACTATTACGAACCTTTAAACAAATAAAAATGACCCAATTATAAGTAAACTTGCACCAATGCGCATAGTAAAACATAAATATAACAAATAAAGCCACTGGTGATTATTCATTAAAAGTAATGTTAACAACATCTTCAATGGAAAGAAACCGCAATCTAAAACACGTTCATTTCAGCAAGAGAGATACGTTTGATGTTTTGGTGTTGTAACGCTGAGCATCGTTATATATTGCTACATGTAGCATTATTTTGTCTTCTATATAGATGCTTTGTTATTCTGCGGCATGTTAGCACGGGTCACGTTGTTTGCAGCGTGTTGGCACGGGTCACGTTATTTAAGGAATATGTATCCTTATGTGTAATTCCACTGAAACTTCATATACCATGGATAGTGATTATAACTCAAATGTTCTTTAATTCTTTACAAGAAACTAACATATAATTATAATGTCTACACATTTATAAAGACAAAACTTCTCTTGAATTATAATTACACACTCGCTTACATAGTGTTAGATTAAGCTGTGTACTGGTTAACACAAATATTCATTGAGTTTTTCATTACTTAAGGGTAGGTGTAGTTAAGTGTGTTTATATGTAATACTAGAACAGTAGGCATAACATCCGGACAGGAAATGTAGCACTCGCCGAACAGCCAACAAAAATACGCATTCAAAACAAACAACAAGCATAAGAAAGCATAGAAACAAAGCAGACGACACCACAAACACAAAATAGTTGACAATAAGGGTACCGCCTTGGAACGGGCAGTGACAAAAGGCCACTAGGGGTTTAGTTTCATGTACTATTCAAGTAAAATATTATATTTCCTACAAGTTGTAAATGCAGTTTCAGTGTGATTAAACATCAAGGCAGACATTCTTAATGTTATAGTTATGTGGTTATGTTTATGTTATTAAATGATAGCTTTATTAAAATATTACTGAATTTATGTATATATAATTATATAATAAATATTGTGTAGGTTCCTTGAAATCCATATATAGACTTGAATTATTAGCATATCGTTATAAATTTAAAGAAACGTAAATGACGATTTTAAACCGTTTTGAAACTACGCTTGCTGATGTGCATGCTTACTTCGGGTGAATGTATGATTGATTGATGTTAGCTGTTATAGTCTTGTTACAAGTTTTAAGTGTTTTAGGTAAGTGTTTTACCGTGTGTTTACAGTTAATGCCTATAATGGTTTTAGAAAGGCGCATTTCAATGCAAAAGCATGGGTTGTCAATTATTAAGTAGTAATTCTTTATTATTTAGCGCCAATTTGTTGCAATTTCCACCGATTACGTTTTATTAACAATGTTAATAAAAAAATATTAATAACGGAAGATATCATATATAAATATTGCAAATTTTACTCCCTCTGTCTAGGCAATTTTACATGGGAAAAGACAACCAAAATCTCATTAATTATGTGACTTGGAAGGGTATTTTGTAAGACAATTTGCACATGATTTTGCTAAGGAAATTGTAACAACCGAATCTCTGTTTCTTCGAAATTGTCGAATGCAATATATCATTTTCCGAATAGTTGAACCTAAACAATGCGTTCTTAAGGTAAAAAATTAACGTTACTGCTTTATGTTACGTGTTACATGTAAATGAAATATTATAAGAGACTATGAATGAATAAACATAGCTTGTGAAATAATAAACTTGTATGTAGTGTTGTTTATATCACAATTCCATTTGATTTATATACAATTAAATGTCAAGATGTGGAACTTTATTTTATTGATCTAAGTCGTAAATGTATTAAGTTTCTCCTTCTGAGGCCGAGACCGTCTTCTCTCTTTTTACCCTTATCATAGTAAATAAAAAGCTACGTGAAGTTGGCTCAACATACGACAATCGACATTCGACATACGACATAGGACAATCGACATACGACATTCAAAAACATCCTTCAAAGTGAATGTTGTTTCACGCGACATACAACATTCGACGTACGACATTCGACCTACGACATTCGACATACGACATTCAAAAACATCCTTAAAAGTGAATCTCATTACACGCGACATACAACATTCGACATACGACATGCAACACATTCGACATACGACATTCGACATACGACATTCAAAAACATCCTTCCAAGTGAATGTCGTTTCACGCGACATACAATATTCGCCATACGACAGACGACATACGACATTCGACATACGACATTCAAAAACATCCTTCAAAGTGAATGTCGTTTCACGCGATATACGGCATTCGACATTTGACATACACCATTCGATATACGACATTCGACATACGACATTCAACATACGACATTTGACATACGACATTCAAAAGCATCCTTGAAAGCGAATGTCGTTTCACGTGACATACAACATCCGACATACGACGTTAGACATACGACATTCTAAAGCATCCTTCAAAGTGAGAGTCGTTTCACGTGACATTCGACATACGACATTCAAAAACATCCTTGAAAGTGAATGTCATAACACGCGACATACGACATTCGACATACGACATACGACGTTCAAAAACATCATTCAAAGTGATTTTCGTTTCACGTGACATACAACATCAGACATACGACATTAGACATATGACAATCAAAAGCATCCTTCAAAATGAATGTAATTTCACGCGACATACGATATTCGACATACGACTTTCGACATACGACATTCGACATACGACATACGACATTCAAAGTTTCCTTCGAAGTGAATGTCGTTTCACGCCACATACAGCATACGGCATTCGACATACGGCATTCGAAGTATGACATTCGACATACGCCATTTAAAAGCCTCCTTCAAAGTGAATGTTGTTTCACGCGACGTACAACATTTGACAAACGACATGAGACATACGACATTCAAAAGCATTTTTCAAAGTGAATGTCGTTTCATGCGACATTCGACATTCGACATTCAAAAACATCCTTCAATGTCGATGTTGTTTTACGCGACATACAACATACAACATTCGACAAACGACATTAGACATACGACATTCAAAATCATTTTTAAAAGTGAATGTCGTTTCACGCGACATTCGACATTCGACATTCGACATTCAAAAACATCCTTCAAAATCGATGTTGTTTTACGCGACATACAACATACAACATTTGACATACGACATTAGAAATACGACATTAGACATACGACATTCAAATATATGTCGTAAATCAAATGTCGTATGTCGCGTGAAACGACATTCACTTTGAAGTATGCTTTTGAATGTCGTATGTCGTATGTTGAATGTCTAATGTCGTATGCTGAATGTTGTATGTCATGTGAAATGACATTCACTTTGAAGGATGTTTTAATGTCGTATGTCGAATGTCGTATTTTGAATGTTGTATGTCGCGTGAAATGACATGCACTTTGCTTTTGACGTATGTCGAATGTCATATGTCGAATGTCGGTCGTGTGTTGTATGTCGCATGAAACGAAATTCACTTTGATAGATGCTTTTGAATGTCATATGTCGAATGTCGTATGTCGAATGTGGTATGTCGAATGACGTGTGTCGTATGTCGATTGTCGTAAATCGAATATTGTATGTCCTTGAAACGACATTCAAGTTGAAGGATGTTTTTGAATGTGGTATGTCGAATGTCATATTTGGAATGTCGTATGTCACATGTCGAATGTCGAATGTCGAGTGAAACGACATTCACTTTGAAGGATGTTTTTGAATGCCGTATGTCGAATGTCGTATGTCGAATGTTGCATGTTTCGTGTAACGACATTCACTTTGAAGGATGGTTTTGAATGTCGTATGGCGAATGTCGTTGGTCGAATAGCGTATGTCGAATGTTGTATGTCGTATGTTGAATGTTGTATGTCGCGTGAAACAACATTCACTTTGAAGGATGGTTTTGAACGTCGAATGTCGATTGTCGTATGTTGAGCCAACTTCACGCAACTTAAATAAAATATGATTTGTTCAAATGTTTAGAACAGATTCTTGTATTGTCAGAAACAACAAAACCATCATTTGTATGATCCTGCCGACATCTTTCTCGATCTGAAAATGTACAATATATTTAATACAGTATCTTCGAGTAATCGGTATGCTGTTATCAATAATAATCAAGTCATTTTTACAAATATTCACATGCATGGTAAAAGGACTAAGTATGTAAATATTTACCAGTGATTTTACCATTGAAAGTAGATATAAACATCGAACAGAAAATGTAGCATTCAAGGACCACAGTCAACCAGAAACACACATAGAAACAAACAATAATTACAAAGATGAATAAAAGGCAAGACATCGACACCACAAACACAAACGGGTTGACAATAGGGCACCGCCTTGGAACGGTCAGTGGCAAATAAATTCGCTGGGCGGTTTAAACCAGATTCTAGCGTGCACCAAACCTCACTCTTACCATAAAGTCATCCCAATAAAACGGGATATTATAAACAAAGATATTCCCGCCAGGTTATATTCTCTTTAAACATAGATGATAATATGTATATGAATACGAAAACAAAAGTACAGAAAGCCGCAAAGCAAGTACTCATTGACCTGGCAGAAGAGAACAACTCATTAAGTGTACGACAAGACAATATTTAAGACAAGCATCAAACAAGACAATATTTGAGACAAGCATCAAACGCCACAGTCCGAAGGCGGTTGCATTTGGATATTTTTATGTACTCGTACATTGTGTTATTAGAAAGCTGATATAAAGGAAGAGAAAAAGTCGGGGAAAAAATGTAGCATTTAAGCATATGTATATAATTCTACTTACTTTTAGCTCCTTCTGTATTTTTGGAAATGTATGAATTGAAACATGTTCCTCATAACCTGAAGACTTGTATTGGGAAACACAACAATAACATATCATTTAACTGTTATTATTATGTTAACTGCAGTTGGCTGTAATGTTTACCCACTACAGATCACGTGACCTTCCGTGTATCTAAAGCGGTTAAGATGTTTAGGATTGGAGACGACATTACGAAATGATCGTGAACATAATCAAGGGCAATGACTCTGCAACACTTGTCATCAATTGATCAGTGTAGTCGTTTCAATAACGGGGCCTCGAAAGAGTCCCGCATTGTTATTTTTCGACACTACCTCCTCGTGACAGGAGTGTGTAATTTCCTCCTCGTGTCAGGAGTGGATAATTTGCACGGAAGCTGCTTTCCTTGAATATGGTAGCCGTTTAAATTACTTATTCCGCCATCAACAGGCACATTTTACAACACATGTGCACCGTTTCTAAACCTACTGATGACGAGGTGTATCTACATCTTACATATTTTGACAATCCGAACTCTATAGACATAATACAAACGGCTTTAACGAGCAAGCTTGCAGCACAGGAAATGTCGGCCTGGAGTAGCATGCAGCATAGGAAGTGTCAGCATGTGGTAGCTTGCAGGAAAGGACGTGTTGGCCTGGGATAACTTGCATCATAGGAAGTATCGACCTGGAGTAACTTGCATTACAGGATGTGTCGGCCTGGGGTAGCTTGCAGTACAGGAAGTGTCGGTGTCAGCCTGGGATATCTTGCAGCACAAGAATCGTCGGCCTGGGGGTAACTTGCAGCACAGGAAGTGCCGGCCTGTGGTAGCTTGCAGCACAGGAAATGTCGACCTGGATTATCTTGCATCACAGGAAGTGTCGGCCTGTGGTAGCTTGCATCAAACTTGCAGCACAGGAAGTGTCGGCCTGGGGTAGCTTGCAGCACAGGAAGTGTCGGCCTGGGGTAGCTTGCAACACAGGAAGTTTCATCCAGGGGTAGCTTGCAGCACAGAAAGTGATATACATGTGGAAAGATAAGTAAAAAACATGTAGTACATGTGTATAACGTTTAAGGTAATAAACATAATTTGTTTTGCATATCAACATAAACACTTTTTGTTTGGTACCCATGTAAGTTTTCATATTCATTTAATTATGTCTTCCACCACGAAGTGGAGGAGGCATATTGTTTTCTGTGTCCGTCCGTCTGTATGTCCGTCGCAAAATGACCCTAGTGATTGGGGCTAACTCAGGAAAGAATCAATGATGGTGACTGCATTTGCATAAGTTTAATGCAACTTTTAAAATATGTTAAACATATATACAATTATCAAGAAAAACAAGCGAATACACAGATGAAATATGAAAAGACTGTTCTCATGAACGTTTAAGACGTTCTTAGTATTATCACAAATACTGAATGTGTCGACTGACTATATATGACACTGAAGTGTTGTTAAAGTTATAACAATGTTGATGTGCACAAGAATTATGGTCTAGCGCGATGAATGTGATGCGCGAGAGCTCATGAAGATGATGATGCGCGAATCCAATGTGTGATTGTCATCAAATGCCTTCTATAAGGGTTGATGACGCGATAGATATGATAATTAACCTCCACCGAGGTTGTGAATGACGTTCCTCCAGTGAGGACTGATAATGGGCCCAACTCGTGTCCCAGGGGTTGTTGATTCTATAACCTGGCCATATTGTCCAGGTACGGGGACCGTCTCTACCGCTCGTTACGTTATGCGTTGATTCAAGTGTCGAATCACCTAGAGGGCCTACACACCCTAAAGGCTTAGCTCCACTCCGGGAGGCCTATCTCCACTCCGGAAGGTCTGTGAATTTCGCCGTTTCCAATCCACTGCCCAAACAAAGCAACTTTCAATCAATCCCGCCATGACTGATTTTTGACGGAATTATGGCCCTTTGAATGTTTTACTTTAAATGTGTTGTCACCGTTTCTCCTCCTAAACGGCTTGTTGGATTTTGACAAAACTTTGCAGGAAGCATCCGTATGATGTCTAGTTGAGTTATGGCTACTCCCCCTAAACAGCTTGTTTCATTTTGACGAAACTTTGTAGGAAGTATCCGTATGATGTCCAGTTGTGCATATCGTGCTTTTGTTCCGATTCGATGATTTTTGATACAGATATGGCCCTTCGAATTTTTTTTACTTTAAATTTGTTGTCGCCGCTACGTCTCCTAAACTGCTTGTCGGATTTCGCCGAAACTTTGCAGGAAGCATTAGTATTATGTCTAGTTATGAGTTTCGTGATTTCGTTCCGGTTAGCTGATTTTTGACAGATTTATGCCCCCCCCCCCCCCCCCCCCCCCCCCCCCCCCCCCCCCCCCATCCCCCACCCTTTTTTTTCCTTTAAATTTGATTTCGTCGCTACTCCTTTTAAACGCCTTGTTGCATTTTGACTAAACTGTGCAGTGAGGGAGACATAAGTTTTTCTCAATAACAACCTCTAGTTTTTGCCTATTTGTACCAATAACAAGTTTGCACCATTTTCATTTGAGCCACGCTAATCACTAGCTTTCTATATGCGATTCGAAGCAAACTACGCTAACTTTTATTAACCGATGACCTTCCGGAATATAGGCTTAATAACTAAACCCTTGTTTATAAAGATACCCAGTTACCTTGTATTGTTACTGTATGTACCATTGGGTTATAATTATATCGATAATTTCATTATAATTTAGACACTTGTGATATACATGTGGAGTTAGATTATACTTAATAGTCAGTGTTCGTGATTAACAATGGCACTACATGTTTAAGAATGTATATTCAATGAATAAATGATTCCGATATTTAGTGATGAACTCATAGATAGCTAGCACTATATTGTATATTTTACTTAATGGTAGTGTTGTTTTTACATTGGACTACCATGCAAGTTCCTATGTCTATTTAAATATATCTTAGGGATATATGTCATTTTAAATTATGATCTGTGAATAGGTTTAAATCATCGTCTCTTATAATTTCTGTAAAGAATGATGTTTGCATGTTATCAATTTGTGAATGTTAACATGTATATATGTAACTGTATGTAAACAGTGAGACGCAAATAAACTTATTATATTAAAAGCGAGCAGCAAAAAAGTGGAGTTGGTGCGACAGGTTCGAATGTATCAGTAAATTCATACTATATGTGTGCAATACGTACACTGAAAAGAGTCGTACACTGAAAAGAGTTAAATGTAAAGAGTTTGCAAAATTCTGCATCCTAAGTTTGCTCACCTGCTTGAGTCAAACGCGTATTCTGTCAATAATGAAACTTTAAAGCAATACTATTTGCTGTGTTATGTGTTGTTTTATTTTTTTCCGAAAAGTAAGGTCTTACGTAGCCATGTACCATTCGATTAACAGCATCAAATTGTACATACACTATATAGCGGAAATTCCCGTGTCGCGTTTCTTTTTCGTTTCAGTGTATTTCGATCAGTTTCGCAGTGTTTCGCCAGGGGCATCCATAGTTGATATAACGATGGTTTGCAAATTACTTTCAAAATACAGTTGTCTCCCTTATGTAGTGATGAGTTTAATTAATACAATATGTCCAGTTCCAACCACAGGCCCCCACTACAGGAGAGAGAGAGAGAAGAGGGATAGAGAGAAAAATAAATAGTGTTGTAGTATATGTATATATAAATAAAAGGCTGGAAACTAATTTCACACTCGTTTTTTTCGGATTTCCAAGTCAGTAGAGCATATTTTGTAAACCAATGTTGCAGATACGAAGAAAAATGTATACCTGACCCAATCGCTGATTGACATTTACGCACAGACCATTAAAGAGCCTTCTATTTATATAAACATATACTACAACGCTATTTCTTCTTCTCTCTATCCCACTTCTCTCTCTCCTGTAGTGTGGTGGGTGGGTTGGGGCGTTGTTCCAAGCCTTCGTGGTATCTATTTTAATCTAAATTATGCTACATTTTGCTCAATATACCTTTTGATTGATACTATACTCTTCCCCGTTTCATATCTTTTACTACATCTGTCTCGAGGCTATGGCCGAATTAGCGGTGATCGGCCTGTAATCCCACTATGCAGTTGTCGTTTCCAACATTTATATCGGCTATGCATCGATAACTTATACTTCAAACATATCAAACAGTTCAATGTTCGAAGGCGCATTTGTATTTATTGCAATTCTTCAATTTGTAAGACTAGTGTGAATTATTAATAAACTTGGCCAGTGGTTGAATATATATCGGGTTGTTTAAGTGTTTAACCATAATACAGCATACGTGTTTATATTTTACGTAAAGCTACTACGATTAAATTTAAGGTGGAGTAAGTTTCACGGATGCTGATCACAGCTATGTCGTCTGGTTTGATCGCGTTTGTCGTCTGTTTGTTTATACAATTTCCAGGTGAGTGATGGTTTTGGTCGATTAATTTTATAACTTTCGTGATGCTTGCCATATCCTATTCATGTTGTGACGTCTGTGTTTAATTGAATATGTCATTTTTTTATAATACCGAGGATTGTGCAAAGTATTGTTGATGAATATGTAGTTTATAGAACGTACACTCCAACGAGGTGTTACGATGTGATGCGAACATCAAGCGTGAACTGTTGTTTGAGGCGTAACCATTTTCACTAGGTCTCATTAATTTCAATATATTCAGTTAAAAGGCAATGTGATCAAATTAACCAACAGTATAAGAAAGCATTTGCTGCTGCTGGTGGGTTCACTATCAGCTACCGCTTGCTTCGCTCACTGGCTATGGCATATCTTATTAGAAACGTCATCCTTCATCTCATCTCCCTCTGAGGTTTATGTCTCAATATAACCTAATCTGATGAGTAAACAGGACGTAAACAAAATTCCGTTTCATATAATTCGAAACTGTGTTATGTCAGTTTGAGCAATGTAGACACTTTTTCTTATTTGATAAAGACTGAACCCGACGATTACCCGTACACTCCTTGCTCGAGGGTAATGTTTGACCATTTGCCCACTATTATTATTGATATTTCTCACAGGGCCAGGAGCGCCCTTTGTCTGTCACAGTACTTGCGGCACTTGAATAAACTTTTAACTTGGTCACCCAGCATGTACCAGGCGACTAACAATGGTGATATTGCTACAACTAGTGTTTTGTTGCCAATTAATTTCAAAGGGACTGACGATGCGTTTTATCATCATACACATCGATGGCGGCCTTACTTTATGAAACATCAGCAAATACGGTTTCATTAAAAATGAATGAATAAATAAATAAGTGAGTGAGTGAGTGAGTGAGTGAGTGAGTGAGTGAGTGAGTGAGTGAGTGAGTGAGTGAGTGAGTGAGTGAGTGAGTGAGTGAGTGAGTGAGTGAGTGAGTGAGTGAGTGAGTGAGTGAGTGAGTGAGTGAGTGAGTGAGTGAGTGAGTGAGTGAGTGAGTGAGTGAGTGAGTGAGTGAGTGAGTGAGTGAGTGAGTGAGTGAGTGAGTGAGTGAGTGAGTGAGTGAGTGAGTGAGTGAGTGAGTGAGTGAGTGAGTGAGTGAGTGAGTGAGTGAGTGAGTGAGTGAGTGAGTGAGTGAGTGAGTGAGTGAGTGAGTGAGTGAGTGAGTGAGTGAGTGAGTGAGTGAGTGAGTGAGTGAGTGAGTGAGTGAGTGAGTGAGTGAGTGAGTGAGTGAGTGAGTGAGTGAGTGAGTGAGTGAGTGAGTGAGTGAGTGAGTGAGTGAGTGAGTGAGTGAGTGAGTGAGTGAGTGAGTGAGTGAGTGAGTGAGTGAGTGAGTGAGTGAGTGAGTGAGTGAGTGAGTGAGTGAGTGAGTGAGTGAGTGAGTGAGTGAGTGAGTGAGTGAGTGAGTGAGTGAGTGAGTGAGTGAGTGAGTGAGTGAGTGAGTGAGTGAGTGAGTGAGTGAGTGAGTGAGTGAGTGAGTGAGTGAGTGAGTGAGTGAGTGAGTGAGTGAGTGAGTGAGTGAGTGAGTGAGTGAGTGAGTGAGTGAGTGAGTGAGTGAGTGAGTGAGTGAGTGAGTGAGTGAGTGAGTGAGTGAGTGAGTGAGTGAGTGAGTGAGTGAGTGAGTGAGTGAGTGAGTGAGTGAGTGAGTGAGTGAGTGAGTGAGTGAGTGAGTGAGTGAGTGAGTGAGTGAGTGAGTGAGTGAGTGAGTGAGTGAGTGAGTGAGTGAGTGAGTGAGTGAGTGAGTGAGTGAGTTGCATGCAATCATTTAACAGCTTAGGTTTTAAAGGGTTGAACTGCTTAATGGTGAATAGTGATCAGCAGAACATGACAATAAGGGAAGATGATAACTAATATCATGTTTGTAATACCCATTAAATTCACAAAGTGAACACAAGGGGCAGTTCTACCTCCTGTTGTGGCAACCGTTGACAACTGGGGCCACGGTTTAATTAAACATTAGGTAACTGAATCAATAACGTACTTCAAAAATAGTTTATGAACGCCGGTTACATACATACATACATACAGGTTATAATAGCGTAAATGACCATTGCCCTTCCATAGTAAAGTTAGAATGTTGACAACCTGTTAAAAACTCAAACCTCGTTAGAAATCTGGGAAACTTACTTTATCATGCAAATAAACATGTCTGCTATTAAACATCAACAAGGAAATAGGGGGTTTAATACCTTCTAAGAAACATTTCTTCAGTTGTATACTAACACCGGGTCAAAGGTCAACACTTTTTTTTATCCCTTGCAATTTCATACCCTGTCTGCTTTCTCTTCTCAAATTTATATAAAAAACTGTCAAAAACATGATGAGCTGCATTTTCAAATATCAACAACCTGTCCAGAATACAGTTACAGCCAAAAAATAACAGGAAACTGCACTAAAAAAAGTTTTTAAAGAAAAAAAGATTAGCGCTCTTTAATACAGAACTACTTTCGACTGCACCAGGCGAGCACATCCTGTTGATTTAGTGTAATTAGACCTACATACTGCGTACTATTTCGCCGGTGGCGCTGTAGTGTGCTGGTTAGCACCACAGCTTAGTAATCCAGCGATCGTGATCGCTACAATTACGGACCGAAGTTTCATTAAATGTCGAAAGTATTCATAAATTCGTAGGGATTTTACCCCTCTGACTGGATAAGCAGTGGTCCTATTCTTGCCCGGGAACCAGACGGCGCCTTTAAGAGAATGTATGTGCGCGCGTGTGTGTGTGAGTGAGTAATTTACATGTGTATAGTCCATCCAGCATAATCGGTTTTCATTTTTAATTTGGACCAAGAACCACAGAGTTATGGCCCTTGACTTAGTCAAAATAGGGGCTGAAAAACTTGTGTCGCGCCCTCCTCATTTGGTGTTAAGACACATACGTATTTTTATGTCTAGATATATGTGCTTGTTTTATTTATTATCTTCTTTGAGTTCCTATTTGATTAACAAAACATCAGAACATGAACATACATAGAGCACAGCGATATTACATGTAAAGTCTGATACCTGATGGGTACATGTTTTACCCCTCTGCCTGGATAAGCAGTGGTCCTATTCTTGCCCGGGAACCAGACGGCGCCTTAAAAAAAATGTATATGCGCGCGTGTGTGTGTGTGTGAGTAATTTACATATGTATAGTCCATCCAGCATAATCGGTTTTCATTTTTAATTTGGACCAAGAACCACAGAGTTATGGCCCTTGACTTAGTCAAAATAGGGGCTGAAAAACTTGTGTCGCGCCTTCCTCCATTACTATTTAACCCACGGTCGCCAAACTTTACAAGAATGTTGATCAGCAAGCAAAGATGTGCACCTGGGTTTTTTGTTTTTATTTTGGACCAAGAACCATAGAGGGCCATACCTTGACTTAGTCAAAATAGGGGCTGAAAAACTTATATATGTTAATAGTTTATTCAATACTTACAGTAGACCATTTGGTCCATGAGTGTAAAAATGCACAAATAATTTTCAATTGCAGAGGCCGATGGCAGTAACAAACATTACATAATATCAAATGTTATACTAAAACAATATACTGATTCGAAATCAGTTTTAATTATGATATTTCTAACATTGTATGTTTAACTATAAGCAATTGTTTAAAAAAAAACATTCTTCAGATCCACGTGTCACAGACGGTAGTATTGTTGTTAGAGTACCTCTGGGGAGAGTACTAGTATTTATTGATTGTAATATATGCCATTTCGAATTTTAAAACCATCAAATACATAATTAGCCAAATTCTTTACAGTAGTAAGCCTTTCTGATGTCAACAGTTCTATAAATTTGGGAATATTTGGTCTTTGCCAATAGTATCGATTGATAAATTTTGTTCTTAGTTCTTTATATAAAGTACATTCCAATATAAAATGGTATTCGTCTTCTAGAACGTCATATATACAACATTTGCATAAGGTATATGATGTTTAGGAATACATACGCTAACACATATAATTAGCACTTCGAATTAAACGTATAGTATTTGTAATTATAGAGTGGCATTTTTGTATCATGTGACAACAATACCCGCAATGTTATACAGTCATAAGTATAATATATTTACATATATTAATACACAGTACAGTACTTAAGCGGCAGATGTTCTATTATGCTGGACGACACGTTAAACAATGATGAATGGACTAGTGAATGGACTAGTGAGTGGACTAGATCTAGATCAATTTAAATCCTACTGAAACGTTCGCCAGACATCTGTTAAGCTCATCTATTACTTACCACTTTCATTATTGTCGTGGCCTTACATCATTCAGCTGGGACCATGTACATTATGTGTTGTTGCACTGAAGCATGAAAATAATTATATTGGATTTAGTCATGCTGTTTTTTTTTCAAGTGGAAACTGTGCTAGTTGCGACTTAAATAAGTAAAGAAGGATGTGATTTCTGCAGACGTTCTGGATTTAGTGTACTAACTTAAAAGGTACTTATGGATTTCTAATGATTTTTTGCTCTATACTATTTCATTGTTTACTTTTTTTATTTGTTTAACCAGGGGCAAAGTAAGAAAAAGGCCGAATGTGAAATGACATGTGTTGTTTACATAACGTGTTGACCACATCAATACGCCATTTAAGTGCCACAGAACATGATATTCGTTCTCATGGCTGCTTAAAGACAGAGCTTGATATCGAATAACGATACAAAAGTGGTTTTGGAATCGATCTGTAGACGTTACACATACTATACTCCTCAAAATAATTTAAGGACCACAAAATAGAACAGTAATATAATCTAATATTTTCTATGGATTTTCATATACATATAAAAAGTTAACACGTGTGTGTAATGTAACAACTGTAAAAGAACACAACTAAACTTAACAATTGCAAAAAGAGAGTAAATTGTTCAGTTACAGCACTTTAAAAAATTACCAAAATCCAAACAAACTTATTTTCAGAAGTATATATTAACAATGTTAAAGTCGTCATATTGTTGTTTACATGACATTTCACGCGTAGACAGATTGCAAATCATGTACTTATCACATGTTCGATAATCAATTATCCAATGTCCGCTACATTCACATTGCTGACATGTCTGATCATTTTCTAATGTGATATTTTCTCCTGCAACAATCTCGATATGATGTTTTGAGTGTATGGGCTCCAGAACGGTTGATTGAAACGATTCTTTATTGAAGCGATTCTTTATTGAAGCGATTCTTTCTGTGAAACGCAAATAAAATGCAGTATTGTATGCATATAGACTATGATACCAGCGTAGACTCGCCGATATTAAGAGTACAAGTATATCCACCGTGCATTAAGTCATGTCCTCCACCATGTATGGATTGTTCTTGTATACAAACATGCCCTCCACCAGGTATGTGGAGTTCAACAGTAAACAAACATGTTCTCCACCATGTATTGACTAACAGGTGGTGAAAAGCATTTGCCACAACTGAGACTCGAACGCAGGGCGGCATAATGCAAACCGTGCCTATGAGTTATTGAGAACTTATTTACACATATTTACCACAAATTTTGGAGACAGGTAGTTCATTCCGGGATGACTGTCATGCTTATTTCATACGATTTCGAGCTAATATACGAGGTCCTGGTTCCACGTTGGGTGCCAATCTAACAGGTGGTGAATAAAGTGTGCCTCAGTCGAGACTCGAACCCAGTGTCTCTGGCTTACCGCGCCAGTACTCTAACATCTGAGCTATCGAGGACACACGGTTGGAAATCGACTACTCACACTTTTCTTGTTCCTAGTTGCATACACACTCACCAGATTACAACTCGTCCTTGAACTTATACATACAGAAGAACCAGTGCTGGTGTCTCTCATGATGATCCTAGACTAGCTCCACAATAAAGATGTTATAACAAACGTGCCCCAACCGGGATCCAGACCCTGGGTGTTTGGATTACCAACATTGCCATCGTTCTAACCTCTGAGCTATAAAGGACACAATAGTGGCAATATATTCGATTGTAGGGTCATACCGGATCTTTCTCTCTCTATATATATGTATAGGTAATTATACTAGGATATATGCACGAGTTCTTTCGCGTATTAATATTGCGCGACTTTAGGATATAATGAATGTATACATAAAATGAAAGAAGAATACGTATAACAATTGACAGCAACAGTTACACACAGTTATATGGACGAAAGAATAAGTACATTAATACAACACATAAATTCACACAAATACGTTTCGACCCTGCGACATTTGATTGATTGATTGAATTGGATTTTATAGTCGCACCAACAGCTAAGGTCATATGGCGACTTTCCAGCTTCCATTGGTGGAGGAAGACCCCAGGTGCCCCTCCGGGCAATTTTCGTGCACGGGCGAGCACCTGGGTAGAACCACCGACGTTCCGCAAGCCAGCTGGATAGCTTTCTCACATAAAGATTCCTAGGCCACTGAGGGATCGAACCTACAGCAAGTGATTTCAAGTCAGAGACGTTAACCACTCGGCCACGGACGCCCCGACATTTGATTGAAACACATGTTTAAATATATTAACTTACAGTCAGGTTAGTTTTACATTTGAGTTGCTGGGAGTGAGTCGCTCATCTGGCAGCATGTACTGCACCAATAATGAGGTTTGGCACTTAAAGGGACGCACGGCAATCTTGATATTTTAAAACTCGCGGCGTCCCGTTAGTTTTTCTGCATAACTCGCGTTTGTTCAATCATTATTGTTAATTATAAGAATAATTTAAAGCAATTTGTTTTTGCATATTATTAACTGTTGATTATATTGTACCAATAATATACCTGTGGAAGAATAACGAAGACCTTTTGAAAACTAAAACTGTTATTTAATTATATACAAGCAGTTTTAAAGTTAAAATGATTAATAAATCGAGATGCTAATTTTAAATTTCGATAACAAACTTCCAGATTGCCGTGTGTTCCTTTAAGAGCTTTACAAAGCTGGATGTTGTTGAGGCGTTTTTTTTCAAAACATATATTGTGTTTTATCGTATTTTCAGTACTGTTTGACCGAATACAATTAAGTTAATATGTGTTTATGAAGCTTCACGTATCACGGTATGAGCTTAAGTAAGTAGTACGTATAACTGTTAATCATAAAACACAATTCATTGACAGTCACAGACTTACATGGACACCATTAGAGCGCTGTGGTCTAGTGGTAGAGCATTGGACCAAAAGTCGTGGGTTCGATCCCCACCATAACCATAATTATGTCCATGAGCAAGACACTTTATCTGCATTGCTTAGTACTGGTTCTACCCAGGAAGACAATCAAGAAGTACCTAAGAAGCGAATCGCTTTCAACAGGTATAGAACAGTAAGTTCAAGTTCATTACGTCTTGCAGTATGAAACATTTCTCTAATGTCGTCTGCTGATCAAGCGCGTCCAAACATTGCGCAAATTTTCCTTATTTGGCATTAATGCACCCGCTATATTTCCACAATTATCCAAAACCTGAATAAGATGCTTACTCATACAGTCATACAGTAACATATTAGTAAATATATCAGAGCATGTTTTACTTTGATAACAATGTGAATGAGGCTTTATCTCATTATGTTAGGTTATATTGTGATGACGTTTTCCAACCGACATGCCTCCGACAGGGAGCAAACTCTTTGAAAGACAAAGATCTGTAGCTCTAAAGCGCAATGCCGTTGTCATTGAATTTAGTCATTGAGGCTGCTAACAATTTTCATAACTCGAGTTAGGAATCCAACAAAACACACCCAGGCGGCTTTATCCAGATCTTACCTGTGAAAGGATTACTAAAAGTTTTAAGGAATATACGCCTTTCATTATCTGTTAAACGCTTAACTAATGCTTACGTTAATGCCTGTGATATGATTTATAGCGCAATACACAAACATTGTGATATCTATATGTACTCTTAAGCCGCATCTTTCTTACTTTATGTAATGTTATGATTGTTTTATGCAAACTTTCTCGTCTGTGTCGAGCTAAGCTGGTAAACTAGTCAAATAGGATTTAGTCCGGATCTGGTAAACGAATGAATGAATGAATAAATTGTGTTTTATAACATGTTAACATGCAAGGTCATATCGGGCTGGAATGGGTAATGGCGATGAACAAACATGACAGTAATGGAGATGAGATAATGACTGCAAATGAATACACCAAGTATATTTAAAAACGCAACGTTTTTGATTTTCAATTATTTTTAGTCCGCTGGATTTTTGTTCAAATCAAGATTGTATTTTATGGCAGTACACAAGTCTCTTTGTTCCAAAGGTTATTATATGGCGATAAACAGTTGCATAAAATGTGCTCTTTCAGTTAAAACACATTTTGCACGAGGAATTGAATTGAATTGAATGTTGTTTAACGGCTCATCAACACAGTATAGGTTATTTAGAGCCGCCCCCGGAGAGAGGGAAAGGATATTAGGGAACCGTGCCCTACTCTTATTATCGAATAGATTCCTATGGTTCTTTAACGTGCTCGGAGGATAGACCGATACACGGAACCGCCCGGTTTACGTCCCTATCCGACGGACAAGGCTAAGGGAAAGTGTCTTGTCCAAGAACACACCGACGAAACTCAGTGGCACCACGGAGGATTGAACCCGGGGACTCCGGTTACAAATCCGCCACGCTACCGAGGACATCAATTCCACCTGCAGAAATTAAAAAAATAACAAGTGTTGCTTTTTCAAATGTACTGAGTATATTATGTACTGAGTATATTATGTACTGGGTATATTATGTACTGAGTATATTATGTACTGAGTATATATTATGTACTTCAGTATATTATTTACTGAGTATAGTATGCATTGAGTATATTATGTACTTCAGTATATTATGTACTGAGTATATTATGTACTGGGCATATTATGTACTGAGTATATTATGTACTGGGCATATTATGTACTGAGTATATTATGTACTGAGTATATTATGTACTTCAGTATATTATGTACTGAGTATATTATGTACTGGGCATATTATGTACTGAGTATATTATGTACTGAGTATATTATGTACTGGGCATATTATGTACTGAGTATATTATGTACTGAGTATATTATGTACTTCAGTATATTATGTACTGAGTATATTATGTACTGGGCATATTATGTACTGAGTATATTATGTACTGGTATATTATGTACTGAGTATCTTATGTACTGAGTATATTATACTGAGTATATTATGTACTGGGTATATATTATGTACTTCAGTATATTATTTACTGAGTATATTATCTACTGAGTATAGTACGTTTAGAATCGCTATTCAACTCAAAAACATGATATTCAGTTTCACCGACGAAATAGTGGCACCCATAATTGTTTTGTGATATGTCAAAGCAACGAACGTTGGAATATTTTCAATATGAGTTTATCTCTCTAGAATTATAATTAGCACCGAATAACAACATTATGGTCCGCTCAGTGATTAATTAACACATAACAACGTAACACATAACAACATTATAGTTCGCCCTGTGAGTCATCTTTAAATTGAAAAGCTAAGATCGTCAGATTAAAGATAGATAGATAGTTTATTCAAACATAAGGCATTACGCCCAACAGTTCACATGCAAATAGTACATTCATATAAACATGTATATAAAATACACACAATTGACAACTTATATAACTTGTATACTTTAATAGGTTAGTTTCAAGATCATCTGTATATTTTACTAGTTAAAAAGCATTTAACAACTATTAAGTATGTAAGTGTTTAATTTATATTTTAAATTAATAGTCCGAAGTATTGATCAGTACACATTTATATCTGTGGACAAAAATGTAGAAAAGTTATATTTATTTATAAAACCTGTCGTCTCTTCTTTTAAAACTCTTACTAATGAAAACTGACAGTTTCTTTAATAAACTTTGTTTTTTGTTGTCATAAGTTCAATAAATGTTGGTATGTTTGGCCGTTTCCAAAAATAGTTGTAAACATATTCTTTTCTAATATCATGATATAGTGAACACTCCAATACAAAGTGAAATTCGTCTTCTAGTATATTACAAAGCTGACATTTTCTTTCGGATCTTGGCGTTTTATTTGGTCTATGCCATCGACCAGTTTCTATTTCTAACCTGTGACTAGAGACTCTATTTTTGTAAAAAAAGCTCTAAATTTCTTTATATTTAGTACATCTAGATAATACTTAAACCTGAAATCTGATATTATTCTGTATGTACTAGCTCTAGTGAAAGCCGATAATTCAGCTTTCCAATTTTGTATAAACATATCTTTAATTCGTTGTTTAAATATATTAATGAAATACGTTATATTTTGAATTGAAAAGCTATGTTCGTCAGATTGTATACTGTATACAATATGTTTACGACCCACGCCTCCAACTTGGAACATAATTATACAACAGACTTTTCTTTTTTTTTTTGTCTTGCCTTTTCGAAGTATATTTTTAAAATGTTAAGTTTCTTTGTCAGCTCTGCTTTTTGTGAAGGAACAGCATGTAGTACATCAATCAAACTTGGATTAAAGTTGTATATTAGGTATATCAGTTCAAATATACGGAGCCGTTGCATGAATGATTGACTTTACATTCAGGTTTTGCGTTTAAGTATGTTCCTCGAGAACTACATGCATTTGGATTATAGTTGTGGATTGGGTAGTGCAGCTTAATTACTTGACGTGGCAACCTGGATGACATTGGCACTTACTCTTACGGGTCATTAACTTTGTCATTTTCTTTCTTTGCGTTTAGTCTGATTCTCAAACAAATACGTGCATTAGATCCACCAAAGTTGGATCTAATTTGTATATTAGGTAACATTTTACTAAATCTAGGATTATCTGCTACTGATATACACTAAATAAACTTGGATCATGTTGGGTGGTACAGCGCAATCAAACAGAGCAGTGCTATATGTGGCGTTGATCTCGACTATTACAGGTAATTAACTTTCTCACTAATGTTTTTGTTTTACGTTTAGCTCCGTTTCTCAAGAACTAGATCAACCAAACCTAATTCTATTAGGTAGTACAGTTCAGTTACACAGAGTAGTAGCACAAACCACATTTTTTTCTGGACAGTCTTTGATGGAAATTCTCTTCTTGTGAACGGCATGCTCTAAATCAACCAAACGTGTACCAAAGTTTTATATTGGGTAATATAACTCATTTAACCAGTGACCGAACGGATCATGAACTTATGTTTAGTTTTACACTTAGCTGTCTCTCTTGAACTATTCTCGGTAAAAAAAGTTTTGGACCAGGGTATATAAAGTCATATAAAAATAAAACCAGTGGACAGAATTTAAATATCTTTTTTTAGTAACCAAGGTATACCCTACCCGGTTAATTTGGTACCAGAAACATTAAATCCCAAACAAGATTTGATTTTAAAAAATATCGCGAACACACAAAGGGTCTGTAAAAAGTGTTTCGAAGTCCATAAAATGTAACAGTTACGGACACATTCGAGTAACCAATAAAAATATTATTATTTTTCACAAACTTTCATTGTAAACGATAATTATTGTTGATTGTTGATCTATTGTGAATTATCAACTGAGATAATAAGGGTTATGGTCGAATGTCATGGTTCAGCGATCATTGTACGGGTTCGAACACTGCCATGGTCCAAAACTTTTTTTTACAGAGTATACATGAATTAGCTAGTGTAACTTGAGTTGGTTTTAGTACGGATGAGGTAATATTTGTCGTGTTTTAAAAGCAGTTTAGGCGAGACATTTGAGTCTCCATGTCGTTGTTGTTCGTGTTTTATCTGTTGATACAAATGTATCGCTTTAAAATAGTCCAAATGAACTTTGTATTTTAAGTGACCACAGCTGAACAGGAGAAACAAGTTTCGAACGGTGCTATCATAGGCCTTGCTTTTGTGTTTGGCTTCATAACAATAGTCGTCGTACTATCAGTCTTCTGCTACTGCTACAGGTCAGTATATTATACTATATCATGCCGTACCGTACCGTACCGTACCGTACCGTACCGTAACCGTACCGTACCGTATTACCGTACGTACCGTACCGTGCGGTGTCGTGCCTAGCCGTGCCGCGCAACGCAACGCCACGCCACGCCACACCACACCACACCATACCATACAATAGCATAGCATACCAGTACATTACAGTACCGCACCGTACCGTACCCAACCGTACCGTACCGTACCATAACGTACCGTAATGTACCGCAACGTACCGTAACGTAACATAACAACATAACATAAAATAAAGTAACGGAATAAATCAAATGTTATGAAACCGAATTATCCAAGAGTTGTATTGTTTTTTTCTTCACAAAACGGTAACTGTTCTTTGCTCATAAAAGGAGCTGTATTTAGCAATATAGTATAAACACAGTTTTTAACTGATTTTTAAAACGTTTATGTTGCTACATACTTTTCTACGCACTGAGATTTATTTTATAATTATAAACAGTTTGTACACAGTACACATCTATATATAGTATACGCGTTCAGGTATTTACATTTTCACGAAGAGCATACATCAAATGTGCGACTAATTCAACTTCACATGGATTACAAAATATAGAGTATGTATAGCATTTTGTATGAAATCAATAAAGTATAATTAAAAGTTGTTTTACAAAACCGGTTCAACATTTAAATATGAAAATTCGTAGATGAAGATATTATGAAAACCACTGGGGCGTTAGTATTAAGTGCATATGCAAATAACAAAACATGTATGCGCACTTTAAATGTGGTTTTGCATATATTACATATCGTCTATAAAGATGTTATCAAACATATATGTACACACTTGCTTGTTCGTTCTTTGGTCATGATTGTTTCTACGTCTTATTACAGAAAACACCACATAAAAGACAGAAATAAACGAAAACAGAAACTTGCGGAAATCGGCAAAATCATCACAGAGCATTATACAGAAAGTAACCATAGCAACCACAAATCTCCAGACATGGTTTTGAATCATGTTCACGCACACACTAGCAATGGCGGGACAACCCCAGACAAATTTCAAAGATATGGAGGTAACCATTTATGAATATCATTGCGTGTAAGTAACTATTACACGTAAGTAGTTATACATATAGAGAATAATCGACAGTCTCAGTGGGATACAAAAAATATATCACGAGAACACGTTGCCGGTAATTCGAATTACAACGTGTTCTTCGAACTCGTTTTTTAACCGAATTACAACGTGTTCTAGTGACATATTTTGTGTATCACACCGATACTGTAGATTATTCTATTTATTATATACCTAACAGTGATTTTTTAAGGATATTTAACTGAAAATACGCTCCCCTCAACCTCGCGACTCCCACGCAAGATACCCTCGCGTATGAATACATTTGGCAGATTTTGAAATGAGCGTTAACATTTGATGGTTGAAAGCAATAGCAATCTACAGTACCATTAAATACAAAAATGATAAAAAAGAAAAAAGAAAGGTAGTTCTGGCAAAATGATATCGTCACACCAATGACGATATAGAAAAATGATATTCTCATATCACGTCAATAGCTGCTGGCGGTGTCAACGCACAACATTTCTCTGATATGCAAGAAAAAGAATCTATCATGGGTATTCGGTGAAGATAGGGAATTCCAACCCTCGGTATAAGTGTTTTAATCGGAACCTCGGCAGAGCCTCGGTTCCCATAAAAACACGTATACCTCAGGTTAGAATTCCCTATCTTCACCGGATACCCATGAAATATTGTTATAATCCGGTATGCAAGAAATACTTTCGATCTAATAAATAGGTGACCTGGTATATGTTGCTTTGATTAAGCAAAATGGCGGAATAAAGTGGTTTTAGTTCAACGTAATGTCAATATGGCGGCGTCCATATCAAGCGTAACATTCTGGAAAACCATGCTGAAACTGTGGATCACCTTCATGATAAGTAGTATATATATTTGCTAAAGCTTTTTGCGGTCATATTTATTAGGATTTACACGTCAACGCAGAATAGCTCAGTAAAGCTTCGCCTTCCTTTTTTTGTTTTCTAATCATCGCTTAATGAATGAACTCGATAGAAAACAACACTGACACAGTTTTCTCTATTTTTTCTCTCAGAGTGGAAACAAACACACCCCTCCCAGATGGTGTACGTAGGTAAGCAGGAACCAATACAACTTGCAAATCAGTCCTACGTCATACGGAAAAACACGCGGTCCGTTTCACCGTCTCGATTCCATCAAAAGTCACGTGAACGTGGACGATCTAAACAACGACAGGTTGTGTACACGATGCCAAGATCCACCACCATAGGGCAAACACTTAAAGTGACCAATGTACAGGTATTTATGATTATATAATAATTATATATATTAGTTTTGGTCATGAGCATATAATGACATAACTGAAACTGCATAGACGAATCAAAAACGATTTGTTGGTTTTCTTTCATTGTGTGGGTCCTAATCCATAAATCATACTTGCTTTGCGAGTAACAGTTTTGGTATAATGTTATTTTGTTTCATATTTGATGTAGCAAAGGTCCCGTTCGGCTCCACCTCCTCAGCGAATAGCTACCGCAATAAGAAGACCACATCAAGAGAGGCATGCAGAGACTCAATACCTAGCTGTCAAGCAACCATTTGGCAAAAAGTACCTGCTTCCTCCCACTCCGATCTATGCATCAGCATATGTGGAGCAGCCAGTCCGACAGGTGATCACAACTCACAGAATACAACCTCAACAACACATTGCGCAACCACAAGCGCAGAAGCATGTTCAGCACAATACCGTCTACCACGTAAAGTATGATGCGCCATCAAACCTAGTTGTTCACAGGGGGCAGCACGATTATAGAGGGGAAAACGTCATTGTTAATAGACCGCACCACTATGAAGGTCAAAACCACATGGTATACCGACAGAACAACTATGAGGGAAACAATAGCAGTGTGAACTACGAAGGTATATTGTACCACAATTCTATACATCTTTCTGAAAAACACCACGTGAGTGTAACAACTGACAATGCACGATCATGTAACAACAGACAATGCACGATCAGTGTTGTACTGTAAAATTTAAACATATTTCTTTTACATCGATTGTGAAACAAGTTTTTGCAACTTAGATTAATCACTCTCGATGGCTTCCTGGGTAGAAACAGTACTAAGCAATGAGGATTAATTATCTTCCTCAAGAATAATAACATGGTCGCGGCGAGGATCGAACCCGTGACCTCTCGATCTAGCGTAACTCTACATAACCGAGCAAGAGTTATATATGATTGACGTTGACCATGATCTTTTGTAAATATGTTATTTGTAAACATGTATACTCATAGGCCTATGGCCTAATGAATAACATAATGTATCATACCGAATGTAAATGAACACTGAAACAACACATTGACACAAACTATGATAAAATAACAGCAACAATAATGACATGAGAAGATGAATTAATCACTGTATAACACTTCAATAAGGCCTTAACTCATTACAGAGTCACTTTATCTGAATCCAACCAATCCGTTACCCTGTAATATCTAATTAATGTAAATATCATCGTGTAGTTTTATATACGTTCGTCTCTATCAAGTATGTAGTGAATAGAATATCATTATATCGAAGGTAAATGATTTGAAAACTCGCACATGCTTTGCATCAAAAAGCACACATTATTCTGGTTGAGAGCGTTGTGTGTATGTATTGCCTTTTCCACTTCAAGGTGTTTGTTCACATCATAGTTTGAGCTTCTTTAGATAAAGATAATTTATCTTTTGCATTAAACGGCGACAAAAACATGAACACAAAATGACTGTAACGTCGGTCTATTAAAAACTATATGTTTTCTTTTTACACATTAACACAATACATAAATATTAAACACCTCTTTCTAGCAATATATACTTTACTTTCCATTTACATTTACAGATCAGTCTCACAGACGGTTCCAACAATCCACATCAAAAGTTACCCATGTAGACTCATTCCCCACAAAACTGGCCAACTATTCTCCTAAAATTATCAGCGAACAAAGCTACCAGTCGGATGGCAGATCTCGCGGCTGGACCGATAACGTGAATGGTACGTATTTGTTTTTCATAGTTTAAGGGTATTTGTCTATGGAATCCTCTTTTCAGTATCTATTGACTTTTACACTGACATTCGTTTAGTACTGTGGCGGCCGTAAAATGTCACACTGACTACGAATCCACGTGTTATTACTTGTTGTACCAGCCCATTGCGCGTGGCCTAAGAGTAGAATAACACATGAGCCACTGCTAGGAGCTGCTTACCAGGAGTTGGGCCGTGAACAACCTCTCATGAACAGACCCAATAACACCTAGTCTGCTATTATTTTTTCTTCTCTTTTTGGTGTTCAACTACCTGTAAGAATAAAATAGGGTACTACAACAGTGATATGTAATTCTATTTACACACAAAAACAAAAAACAAATGAGGGAAACAAGATGTAGGAAATGGTACCAGATACTTCAGAATTACGTTTTGTTATGTAATTAAATTATAGTGCAACAGTTGGAATTAACTGAACAATTACCACTTATATTTGAAAAATATATTTTGATTTATCGACTTCTTAGAATGATTAGATAACCATTATTGTTGATTCTCATTTTAGGCTCAGAGCAAACAACAGCAGTATGGTAAGCACATACGCTCATGTTTTATATCTGTATAGATGTTATTACATACAGAGGGAGAGGGAGAAATTATTTCACCGAAAAAAACAAAACAAAAAAACAACAAAAAAAGACTCAAAAAAACACACACGCTATATGTTCAACGGATCGTTTGAGTATCAGATTCAAAACAATCACCCTTTTAATGCGACATTAATTGTTTCAACTTTTGTTTTGACTTGGAATAATTAATTTATACTGCATTGGCCCCGCGTGGTTACCGGGTGTAGAATAAGAACACTGCAAATCCAGATAGAGGCAAAGAGGTAGGACCGCACCCCTTCCCCCGCGCCCCACTTCATCATGACCCTGCGTGTGAAAACGTGGGAACGTGAATCCATTGTAAATTTGAGTTTCTTAATATAGAATTTGCAGCAACTCTGCAGATCTTAAGGTTAGAACGTCTAGGCCCATTCTTCATATTCAGTTATCTCATATAATCTTCCTTGTGTTGGTATACCACAAAACCCAATGCAGTCTTTACTCAGTTACAAAAGAAAGTGGACACTGAGTTTTGTTTAGATTTAATTGTATAAACTTTTTTTAGAATTAAATTGACAAATTCCAAAATGAATATTCCATTGCCAATATCATGTTGTCATTAATTTTGTTTTTCAATAGGTCGAATCAATAACATAAGTGGACTGTCGCTTGATAAAGAGGATAGCGTGTAAAGTAAAATTGTCAAAGTGTACACTTTCTTTTGCAACTGAGCATATAGAGTATAATTGTAGCATGGTCACTAAAAATTATCTTTGCATTGTAGCATGGTCACAGACAATTCTCCTTGTTCAGACACAGGTGTAAATCGTTTACTTGAAAATAAGACCTGTCAGAATAATGTGAGAATAACAGTGAGAATAACAGTTAGAATAACTGAAATCGAGCTGAAATGGACATGCTACAAAACAAATAGAGTATGGTTTCATCTCGTTGGTTAATTCAAACACCTCGATGGGCTACGCCCATCTCGATGTTTAAATGAACCAACTCAATAAAACCATACTCTATCTATTACATAGCACAGGTTGTAAATCTCGTTGGTTAATTCAAACACCTCGATGGGCTACGCCCATCTCGATGTTTAAATGAACCAACTCAATAAAACCATACTCTATCTATTACATAGCACAGGTGTAAATCGTTTAATTGAAAATAACACCTGTCAGAATAACAGTTAGAATAACAGTTAGAATAACAAGTTAGAGTATGGTTGGGAGCTGAAATGGACATGCTACAAAACAAATAGAGTATGGTTTCATCTCGTCGGTCAATTTAAACACATCGATGGGCTACGCCCATCACGATGTTTAAATTAACCAACTCAATGAAACCATACCTTATCTGTTACATATTGCATTGGAATCACGATTTATTTGATTATCCATGCACAAGGTGGTAAACCAATTATCAAATAACTGTGATGCAGTCGCAATATATGTTTTCACAGTAAGGATATAGGTAGCCCCGCCTTTCTTACTCTACGACCGTCTGGGTTTTCGTCTGGAGTGCAATCACCATGACGTCTGATTTAGCTACCAGTACAGTCTAGTGTCTGGGTTTAGTAATTGTACGGTTATGTGACTTAATTGAAGACAGATCCAATAGTGATAAATCAAGCTATGGCAGTTGTAATAAATATCGATTAATCAATAGTATACTTGTTATTTAATCATATAATCCAAACAGCGTACACATAATACGGTGTAATTAGCTTCTACTTATTTATACTTAATACTTTCTGCTTAAAGATTAGGCATGGAGTTGCCTGCTTGAGTGCAATAGAGAACTAGTTTTATTAGGATATCCACAGACCTAATAACTAATATGTCTGTGGGATATCATATACATTTATAAGACGATAATATAAGTCAACCTGTTACTGAGGGGTCGGACGCACATCTCGCTTTTCGTAGTATATTTTCTGTTTGTTTTTTCCTCTTCCCACATTAGGTTTCGCGAAAACTGTACGGGCTTGATAGTCAAGCATTGCATAATTAAAAACGTGACATTACATTTTGCACCTTTACTTCTTTTCTTGGAAATACAAGGTCATCAAAATACAGTCAATGTCAAATGTAAAGAAATATTACCTACATGAACTAAAATAAGACCAATGACCTCAGCAGTAGAGTAGTTCCAATGAATCCGCTTTAGAACCACACAAAGGTCGTTGTAAAACAAAACTCAATATGATATATGTTGTATATGGTTTATCCATTTGGCGGATGTTCTTACTTTTCTGTTAGTTTCTCCGTTTCTTGCTTAATTACTATACTATTATTCTGTCGTATTTAATTACTTTACTATTATTCTGTTGTAATTAATTACTATACTCGTATTCTATTGTAATTAATTACTGTACTAGTATGCTGTTGTAATTAATAACTGTACTAGTATGCTGTTGTAATTAATTACTGTTCTAGTATTCTGTTGTTATTAATTACTGTACTAATATGCTGTTGTGAATAATTACTGCACTAATATTCTGTTGTAATTAATTACTGTACTAGTATGCTGTTGTAATTAATTACTGTACTAGTATGTTTTTGTAATTAATTACTGTACTAGCCTGCTGTTATAAGTAATTACTGTACTAGTATGCTGTTGTAATTAATTACTGTACTAGTATGCTGTTGTAATTAATAACTGTTCTAGTATTCTGTTGTTATTAATTACTGTACTAGTATTCTGTTGTAAATAAGTACTGCACTAGTATGCTGTTGTAATTAATTACTGTACTAGTATGCTGTTGTAATTAATTACTGTACTAGTATGCTGTTGTAATTAATTACTGTACTAGTGTGGTGTTGTAATTAATTACTGTACTAGTATGCTGTTGTAATTAATTACTGTACTAGTATGCTGTTGTAATTAATTACTGTACTAGTATTCTGTTGTAAATAATAACTGCACTAGTATGTTGTTGTAATTAATTACGGTACTATTATGCTGTTGTAATTCATTACTGTACTAGTATGCTGTTGTAATTAAATACCTTACTAGTATTCTATTGTTATTAATTACTGCAATAGTATGCTGTTGTAATTAATTAATTTACTAGTATTCTGTTGTAAATAATTACTAGTATTCTGTTGTAATTAATTACTATACTAGTATTGTGTTGTAATTAAAGGCTATTGATTCTTCATTGCAGGTCATCAGATGACATGTATGTTAACGTGAGTATAAGTTCTTCTTTGTATATTTAAATGCTGTTAGTAGATAAGTCAGTTCTAGATGCAAAGTTTTTTTTATACCTTAGATTCTCAGATAGAGAGGTATACAGCACTGTTCTACCACACAAAAATCGACCGTCATATATGGCATTTCCTGTGCTAAAAAACGATGTATACACCATTCAAACAAAAACGAAACAGTGAAACACATATTTTAATTATTATTTTTCTCGCACAGAGTGCAAGCAAGTTTATGATATACTAATGGCGTCGATGACTCCAATAGACCTAATATGATGTGTTAAAATTCAATTCCATTACACTGGTTTAAATTCTGACCATTGTTTGATTTTTGATCTATTAGCGTTCGAAGGTTGATTGACATCCGATTTGACAATGTCGTTATATAAACCAAACATTGGTCAAGTTCGAAAAAACAGATATGGTTTACGAACAATTTCATGGGAGTCAGACACTTCATTTAGAATTCTAATTTTTGCTCAACAATTTTACCGGATTTAAAGGGGTTGATGCACTATTTTCAAACGCTGTATATTGTAAAGGGCTCTAAACAACTTGAGAAAAGCTGAAAGAATTATCAAAATGCCATGTAAAATAAGGGAGATATGACCTGTTGAAAATTTGCAAAGAATATAAATGGAGGCGGCCATCTTGGAACGATGACGTCATCGCGCCTTTTTACCATATATGGCATATTGACAAAATATATTATAAAGGAAAGAAAATCAGTACAAATGATTAAAAATAAATAAACAGATGTAAAATGTATACTTGGTATGCTTACTTTTCATTTGCTGATATTTTCTTTGCTTTAAAAGACATTTTCTTAATATGCCATATATGGTAACAAGGCGCGATTACGTCATCAGCTTTTCTATAGTATACGAACAGAATTATATTGAGAACATCTAGCTAATGTTAAACACTGTTCGAAACGGATTATGTAATGATTCATTTGTGACCAAATGACAATCATTTGAACTTTATTTTGTTTAGGACCTATCATGAAGCAAGAAGCATGTATAAATGTAATAAACAATGAGTCAGTTTCAAACATTTATACTGCATATGATTGTATTAACCGAAGACGTTACACGTTACAACCGGAATTGTATTCAAGGCGCAGTTGTTCAAAGACTGGTTAACTTAATCCTTGGTTAGAGTAAAAGTACATTTTCTCATAAAAATATGTTTTGTACTACTAAAAGTTTTCAATTTGCATTTCTTCTTAACATAATGCTTTCACATGCTTTCACATACAAAATATTCATTTATCTGAAATGCATAGATATTCATTAATTTGACCTATAACGCTCGGTTAAGGTAACCTATCTTTGAACAACTGGGCCCAGATGTACATCAAAAGCATGCCATAGACGAGGACAGTTCCATTGATTGTTATCGGTATAGTGTTATGACTTAATCTGGTGCTAGGGTTGGGTGATTGGTTAAATGAAGTTTTACGCCATTTTCAGCATATTTAGGCTATATATGCCGATCGATTTTAGCTGGTGGCCAAGGGCCAAGGCCAGCAGAGCTTATGGGATTGCGAGTTGTCTGTCGTCTGTCGTCCGTCCGTTAACTTTTACCTCGTTAAGACGATAGGGCCTTCGTTTTTCATCCGATCTTTACCAAACTTTACGTGATTGTTAATATCAATAACAACTCGTACACGCTCAAAAATCAGCTAGATCGGACAAGTAACAGCAGAGTTATGGTCCTTAATTTAGTTAAAAATGCAATATGTTGCCTCGTTAAGACGATAGTGCATTCGTTTTTCATCCGAACTTTACCAAACTTTATCTGATCGTTTATATCTATGAAAGCTCGGACAATTTCGAAAACCAGTCATATCGGACCAGTAACAACAGAGTTATGACCCTTGATTTATTTAAAATGCTATATTTTGCCGTGTTAAGACGATATGGCCTTCATTTTTCATCCGATCTTTACCAAACTTTAACAGATTGTTAATATTAATAAAAGCTCGGATATGTTTGAAAACCAGCAAGACCAAAAAGTAACAGCGGAGTTATGGCCATTGATTTAGTTATAAATGCCATATTTTGCCTCTTTAAGACGATAGGGCCTTTATTTTTCATCCGATCTTTATCAAACTTTCCCAGATTGTTAATATTAATGAAAGCTCGGACAAGTTCGAAAACCAGTTAGATCGGACCAGTAACAGCGGATTTATGGCCCTTGATTTAGTTAAAATGCTATATTTTGCCTCGTTAAGACGATAAGGCCTTATAGCGGAGTTATGGCCCTTGATTTAGTTAAAAATGCTATATTTTGCCTCATTAAGCTGATAAGGCCTTTATTTTCCATCCGATCTTTACCAAACTTTACCAGATTGTTACTATCAATGAAAGCTCGGGCAAGTTTGAAAAACAGCCAGATTGAACCATTTACACCGGAGTTATGGCTCTTGATTTTCTAAAATATGCTATATCTTGGCCTCATTAAGACGAAAGGGCCTCCATTTGGCCGGATTTCAGTGAAACCTTTCGGGATGATCAGTACCAAGCCTAGTTGTATCGTCATCGTGTTCGGGTTGAATGATTTTGGCGGAGTTATGTCCCTACACAAACATTGTCCTGACTAGTTCTCCTGAACCCCTGGCCGGATTTAAACGAAACTTTTTAGGGATGATCAGTTCCAGGTCTAATTGTTGTGCAAATCATCGCCGTGTCCGGTTGAATGATTTTTGGCAGAGTTATGGCCCTTTAAAGGTTTTAGTACACACACTTTGTCTGGACTAGTTCTCCTGAACCCATCGCCAGATTTCAACGAAACTTTACAGGGATGATCCCCACCAAGCCTAGTTGTGCATTTCATCGTCGCTTTCCGGATTACAGATTTTTGGTGGAGTTATGGCCCGTTAAAGGTTTTTGATACACAACAATTTTCCGGGCTAGTTCTCTGGAAACCCTGGCTGGATTTCAACGAAACTTGACAAGGATAATCAGTATCAAGCCTAGTTGTGCGTATCGTTGCCATATTCCGGTTGAATGATTCAACGAATCTTAGTGGGGATGATCAGTACCAAGCCTACTTTCATCTGTCATTATCGTGTTCTGGTTGTATGAATTTTGGCAGAGTTATGACCCCTCAAATGTTTTAATACACTAACTTTGTACAGACTCGTTCTCCTGAACCTCTGGCTGGATTTGAACGAAATGTGTCGGGGATGATCAGTACCAAGCCTAGTTGCGTATATCATCACCATGTTCCAGTTGAATGATATTTGAAAGAGTTATGGCCCCTTATACATACACTTTATCTTTAGCAAGTAGAGCGTCCACAGGGCCTCTTGTGCCTCTTGTTTAGTGGTGGAAGTGGAAGCAAACCACCCACATTTTCCAGGGTTAAACCATTACTGTATAAGTCCCGCATCCGTAAGAATCGATAATTTCTCACTTGCAAGTCGAGCTCCAAATATGATTCGAACCCACATCGGTGGCGTGCTAGGGAGCGTGACAGGCAGGTGCTACACATTATAATTACCCCTCATGAACAGTATGAATAAAACCGAGTCTGCTACTATTCCTCTCTTGTTCGTTGCTGTCTAGGGATCTCTTTCTCATTATTAATTATTTTGTTCACTATTTTGTTTCCTGTGTTACAAAGGGATTATTTATTATTTGTATTCTTTCTGTTTTCTACTGTAGAGCTTTATAGCACCGATATAATGAGGCAAAACATAACGTAACTTATATCACATGTGTTGAACTTCATGTTTCAATTGTAATATATGTTTACTTTGTCCACAGAAAAGTAATTATCAAAACGAAGACAATGATACAGGAGAAGTCAATCGCGTAAATGGCCAGACTACTACAGTTATCAGAGCATCTAGCGTCGTGCAAAAGCCGGGGACCGATGACTACACAATTGTTGATTATGTGGACCATGAAAATAAACAAACGCAGGCGGTAACCAACCCGGATACGCCTCTGTCTACATCTACACCGCGATTTCCCGCCTCGGAGTTAAAGGATTTCGATAATGTGCTCAACATCTCGTCGCCGTCGTCATCATCGTCGTCATCGTCATCATCCAGCAGTGACAAGGACGCCGACGACGACGACCACAGACAAAGACGACCGTCAACCTGAATGCATCAGCAGACAACTTACAACGTGCATTACTATAATTATGTTCAGTTGTACATTCCTATCCAATTGTAATACATACGAGCACACATATATAAAACTGCATCACTGTATGCTGCATTCATTGAATTGCTTTTTTTTTAAAAAATATACGTTGTATGTGTGCTATAGTCCCGATTTATTCCGCAATATGAGATTCCTAACGTCTTCCGTACATTACATCGTATGGTAAAATACAACAACAACACACAACAATATCTCGATTATGAACTATAACTAGTTGTGATTTGGAAATAGAACACTCAAATGGTGCTAGTATAACTGAGATGATACGATGTTAATATCAATTATCATTAAGATATTCAGAAATATGACTTGAAAACAAAATAAATAGCGTTAAGGACTGCCGTGGTGTGTGTATCGAAACGAATGTTATGTAGAAATGGCAAAAGAAACACATTTAGATTTAGACTGATACTGTTGTCGTACCCAGTATAGGTAAATCTAAGGGTATGCAAACAATTGCCTACACATCACTGACATCAGGCACTCTATTAAACGTTCTTGCTGACATCGGGCACCAATCTCAAACACCGAGTATGTAAATTCATACAACATTCTTCATGCCTATACATTAGCTACACGGGGCATAAGTCGCAAGCATATTAAACCGAGTATGTTAATTCATACAACATGCTTCATGCCTACACATTAACTACACGGGGCATCAGTCGCAAACATAACCAGATATGTAATATCATACAACATGCCTTAAGCATACACATTAACTACACGGGGCATCAGTCGCAAACATAACCAGATATGTAATATCATACAACAAGTGTCACGCCTACACATTAGCTACACGGGGCATCAGTCGCAAACATAACCAGATATGTAATATCATACAACAAGTTTCACGCCTACACATTAGCTACACGGGGCATCAGTCGCAAACATAACCGAGTATGTTAATTCATACAACATGCTTCATGCCTACACATTAACTACATGGGGCATCAGTCGCAAACATAACCAGATATGTAATAGTATACGACATGCTTCATGTCTACACATTAACTACATGGGGCATCAGTCGCAATCATAACCGAGTATGTTAATTCATACTACAGGATTCATGCATTTACTGGCGCGATGCATCAACGGCAAAACATAACTAAATATGTCATATTATGATACATGCTACACGCGTTTACATTTTATTGCATGGGGCACCAAACGCAAACATAACCAATTATTATATAACCTATAAATAGACGCGTTTTTATTGGCTAAAAAGTAATTTTTTAGAAAAAATATCTAGCGATATTGACCTGTTTTTTTGATATTGACCTGTTTTTTTGATATTGACCTGTTTTATATAATTGTTTTTTTGATATTGACCTGTTTTATATAATTGTAAATTGAGGGTTATATAATAAAACAGTTATGGACTTTTCAGCTGTTATACATGATGTTGATATGCACCAAAAAATCATTATTGACCTCGGCTATCGCCTCGGTCAATAATGATTTTTTTGGTGCATATCACATCATGTATAACAGCTGAAAAGTTGATATGCACCAAAAAATCATTATTGACCTCGGCTATCGCCTCGGTCAATAATGATTTTTTTGGTGCATATCACATCATGTATAACAGCTGAAAAGTCCATAATTGTATAATGTGTAATGTTATACATGTCTAAACTACAAATACTTGAGGACATGTTCGCATTGTGTTTCATTAGTGTGATACTTTTTATACGCCCGTAGGGACGTATCATGTCATGGCATTGTCCGTCCGTCTGTCCGTTAACTTTTACCTAACAACTGATTGTGTCTAATAACTTTCGAAGTATAAGCTCTACACCAACCTTTGTAAACACCTGCAGTATGATCCAATGAATACATCTGATAAAGGCCCATAACTAGTTGGTTTATATTTTTTGAATTATTCCCCTTTGAAAAAAGGTTTAACTAGGAACTTAACCTTGCATTTAACAAGTGATTGTGGTTAATATCTTTCAAAGTATTAGGTGTACAACTTTTTGAAAGTATTAGGTGTACAACAATGACAAACACTTTGCACACATCTTAACCATCATCCAATAAATACATATAATAAAGGCCCACAACTCCCTGTTTTTTCATTTCTTAAAATTCATTTTTTAAAAATCATTTCACTTGAAAAAGGTTTAACCTGGTACTAAACCTTGTCAAAGACGGGCGTATATGATCGCATCATTTGATTGACATAATTTTCAGACATAATTAGAGTTTATAATATCCCATTACTGCCACACTTTCATGCAATACAAATATATTACACAACATTTATTAAAACACAGAGCATGTATGAAACCATTTTAAGAGAATTACGAGAGACTAATATTTCTAAATAAAACTTATATAATACAAATAAAAAATAATTATATTTACCTATAGCATAAGCGACTTATATTTCTAATAAAAAAGAAAGCTTACGTATTCGCCTAGACTTTATAATATACATCATACTATTTACATATGTTTATTTAACAAGTGCCTTGAAGATTAAAATGAACAATATGTTGCGTAAAACAACTGTTTAAGTAAGAATCTATTATGTTCTTGTTATTCATATAATATGTTAATATAGTTTAAATTAACATATGCATTGCACATTTAAAATACATATATGGGGTTACACATGTGAAACATATGTGAAAATAAATAAATTCCGCATAATTGAGATGTTTTTCCCTGAGTATATGTGTAAAAAACTATTCCAAATCTTGCCGTATTTTATACTATGTTATAGTTTATGAATTTTAAAAGTATTTAATATAAATTTAAATTTTATTTATAGTTGAGGAATTGTATTTCGTTTCCTCAAAATGGCTTTTTTTCTGTTTCGCGTTTCAACGTGGATTCTTTTAAAGTCGAATTTGTTCTGTTTGTTACTCAAACTTAATTTCACCTTGTTTTTAGCATGATTGCTATCCGTATAAAATGTATACATGCCTGTTTATTATAATTTTAGAACTCGATGTTTTATTGCACACATAATAATGAATAAACTAATAAAATAGAGTGCAATATATTTTGAATTCTCTACTCCTTTATTCAGACCAAAGTACTATGCTGGTGGGCTCCGTGTTGGTGATAAGTTTAGAGAGCGGCTTATATGATCGCATTTATGTTTGCAAATCAGCTTGTTAAAACTCTTCTTCAGAAATGATCTATTCAACAAGCGCAGTTTAGTTTAAGTTATTCTGAAATTACAGATACCGCCTATCGCATTGTCACATGCATATATTTCAAATTTATTTCAAATACCATGGATTTGTGTGAAAACGATAAGAGCTTACCATCAAATCAAGCCTATTCAAAAATGTATCACCAGACACTACGAATCAATACAAATTATTCTATACGGAATTCAGCGATCAACGATTTCCCGCAACCAAGATTGAAGTCATCCCTTACTGACAGTGCTTTAACATAAACTGGTAAAAAATGAAGATAACTATTTTTTAAATAGATTCTAAGTTCAGACTTTTTGGGTATCAACAATTCTGTAATATTAGATGATTGGAAGATTTATAACGAATTACGAAATGTAAATAAAGCAAGACTATCACGAAACTGTTTTCTGCATACGTTCAACAAGTATCGTTGATTTTATTGTATATATGTCTATTACTCCACGTTCCCTAAATCATTATGATGATAGTAAAGAAGTGTACTGTAGCAAACAACTTAACGATGGAGTAGCCAAAGTGTATAACTCATAGATATTCAATAGATGATGATCGTTCAATCATTCCAAAGATATTTGGTGTCCTGGCAGGAGCTACTGGAAGTTGCAGAGACAAGACAAAATCAACATTTCTACTTGATACAGCAACAATAGTTACATACAAGTAAGTCCGAAAAACATATTACCATATACGAGTATTCAAATTGCGAAGAGACGTAGATACATTAAAACAAAAAGCTGATGGAATTGTAATAGATGAAGCTCAGAGGAGTATCACTGACAAAGAAGTCCAGCAATGTAATGCGGTCTTTGGCAGGGTCAAATGTATACACACAAAGAGTACATATTTTGTTAGAACACACAAAACGCTTATCAAAGCTTTCCAGTTTAGAGTAGATAAGAATATTCGAGAATGTGCAGTCAGCAAGTGCGATTCAAAGATCTTAGCAGTTGCCAGAAGAGATAGCTGCAGAGGCACATTTTAATGTCACATGCTACACCAGCTATACCATGGCCAAAAAAGAGCAAAAGTTAAAGAACTCGCAGATATTATGGAATCAGATGATCAACACAAAGCAGTGACAATGGTGAATTAATGCACTTTATTTGGTCAGAATTGAAGGAATCTAATATAAAACATTTTACTTTCATAGAAAGCTTGAATGTGAGATAAAATCTTTCCAGAAAACAATCGTAAATTATTATCTGTTCCTGGGTGTACACCATTTAAGGATGTTGTGTGAGATAATCAGAATGTAAAGAGCGAACTTACAACAAACATCATACAGGACTTCACTACACATGGCATCAATGATTGAAATGAATATGAAGTCAACACCATGGCCATTTTGTCCCTCGGAAGTAAATACAGAATCATTTATATTGCCATTCTTTGTTCAACGATTCCTTTCCTTTTTGGTGAACACAAGTAAACACAACAGGAAAAATAGCTTTCAAACAACAAAGTCAAAAACACGCATTAAAACAAACAACACTTGCAATGCTAATAAGAAACAGGGCAAGTGACATCCCAAACACAAACGGTTGACAATAGTGCTACCGCCTTGGAACGGTCAGTGGCAAAAAGTCAGCAGGGGGTTTAAACCAGGTTAGTCCATCAAGACGAAACAAAATGCGAGTTCGGTCGTTCGTAAGGATATCATATACGTTGTGCCCCCTAGACAACATAAGCCTCCAAAACAGCTGCTGCTCCCTTATGTTGTTACAATCCTCAGTAATAACTGCCCTCAGTCTCCAGAAACTAACTGCAACATTGAATCAGCAAAATGTATTTGCATTCAATATACATAATGTGTTGACAAATCTAGACGGGAATCCCACTGAAGGCATCCATGAGGTTCGGGAGGAGGCAGATGGACTCTGTCGCTACACGCAGCGCTTGCGACTGAAGAAGGTTATGCAGAAGCTAGGATCAGCTCAGAAGACATTGACCTTTTTCATCATACTTAGCATTCTCTCATCGTATTGTATATCTCTAATATTCCATTACAGTCATCTAAAACACCACCACTACCACCACCACCACCATCATCATCATCACCACCATTATCACCACCACCACCACCACAACCACCACCATCATCATCATCATCATCATCATCATCATCATCATCATCATCATCATCACCACCACCACCACCACCACCACCACCACCACCACATTCATCATCATCATCATCATCATCATAATCATAATCATCATCATCACCACCACCACCACCACCACCACCACCATCATCATTATCATCATAATCATCACCACCACCACCACCACTATCACCAACACCATCATCATCGTCATCATCCTCAACACCACCACCACCATCACCACAACCCCCACCATCATCATCATCATCATCATCATCATCATCATCATCATCAGCATCATCCCCACCATCATAATCATCATTTTCATCGTCATCATAATTAATTTTGTGATTACATCAGTAATTAGCCTTGTGTACGTGTGCACGCAAATATAAAAAATAAATATATTTACATTAGCCTTAGCAACCAAGCTTAACGCAATATTATCGGAATTGATATCTGTCCTTAAAACAAGTGAGTCGTTAAGGTTATGCATTATTTATGTGTACTCGGTGGATGAAACTAAATTAAAACATAACCATTTACACATTGTTCAAATCGAATCTAGTTCTGAGTTGTTTTCATATTCTGTTAGAATTCTGGACTTATCGTAACTAATAAGGTATGTATGTCGTTGTAATTTAAGTTTAGTGTACTATCATTTATTTCGACTATCGCTCTTTTTATTTAAACCAGAGTCATAAAATTGTTTTCGTGAAATAGCGTGTGCCGTTTAAATACATGGGCTATTTACTGACACGGTTCAGGTGACTTTCTATAAAACATGATTTTCAGTGGGTCGAATACGGATATATTTTTAAATATTGTACAATCTGTATCTATGCTTTATTTCATATATCAAATTAATTAAAATAGATGATTATTTGCATGAACTGGTGCATGTAAAAAGAGAGTAAATCATTTACATATCGAATCATACAAGAGGTTTTGAAATGATTTAGGAGGATGCTAGATAAACATTCTAAAATATGCCATTATCTCCCGGCCTAATAGTGATGATTCTCTGAATTATCTGAATTATCATTAAGAACCGATGATTGATACGAGTGTTTTGATGAGCATATTGTTGTATAGTCAGTATATATACTGTGGGTAACTCCGTTGTACCAATTGCATATAAATCTCCGAGGTGTAATGTTGTTCCTATAATAAAAAAGTAATCCGACCTTGTTTGTTGGAAATAGGTATTATACGTAGGGGAACATATCCCATTTCTGTCCGATGGCCAGCAGAGCTTATGGGATGACGAGTTGTCCGTCATTAACTTTTGCCTCGTTAAGACGATTACCAAGCTTTACCAGCTTGTTAATATCCATAAAAGCTAGGATAAGATTAAAAATGCTATATTTTGCCTCGTTAAGACGATAGGACCTTTATTTTTCATCCGATCTTTACCAAATTTTAACATATTATTAATATCAATAACAGCTTGGACAAGTTCGAAAACTAACTATATTGGACAAAGAACACTAGTTATGTGCCCTTACATTTATATTGAAAAATCCATTTTAAGCCTTGTTAACACTCTAACGCCTTTATTTTATATTCGATCTTTCCCAAACTTGGCCAGATTGTTCATATCAATGAAAGCTCGGACGAGTTATAAAACCAGCCAGATCGACCACTAACACCGGAGTTACGGCTCTTTTTCATTTTTTTTGTAATGTACAAGTTGGAAACCCCAGGGATAGTCGGTTTATATCTCACTGAGGCATATTTTCTTTTTTTTCCCATAAGAAACCTTGGTTCATGGGTTCAGTTTTATTCAGTTTTTTTTTAAAACCCTTTTTTAAAAACGTTTTTTAGTGTTTTTTTTTAATTTTTTTTTTTAGATAGTTTTTTTCTCATTAGAAACCCTGGTTCTTTTTTTCTTTAAATGGGAGCTTAGGGACCCTTGTTGGATCGGTTTTACATAGAGTTATAGGCAAGAACTTCAAAAATCTTCTTAAAAACTTCAAGAGATAAATGTTTGATATTTTTTATTTATAATCAGCTTATGGATCCTCTACCAAGTTTGTATAAATGGTGACCCTGGGGTCAAATTTGTCCCCGCCCCGGTGTTCACAGTTTTACATAGACTTATATAGGGAAAAACTTCAAAAAATCTTTTGCTCTGAAACTATAAGAGCCAAAGGTATAATATTTTATATTTTCCATACACTTATTGTCCTTTACCAAGTTTGTTCAAATGGCGACACAGGGGTCAAATTTAGCCCCACCCAAGAGGTCACAGTTTTACACAGACTGATATTATCAGCTTATGTTGTTCTAAAACGTTTGCTCAAATGGTGATTTTGGGGTCTAATTTGGCCCCGCCCCAGGGGTCACAGTTTTACATACTAGTAGACTTATATATAGGGGAAAACTTTAAAAGTCTTCTTCTCTGAAACTACAAGAGTCAAAGATTTAATATTTTGTATTTTGTATTTACACTCAGTTTATGGTTATTTTCCAAGTGCGTTTGACTGATGACCCTGGGGTCAAATTTGACCCCACCCCAGGGTCATCATGTTTTACATAGAGTTACATAGAGAAAAACTTTTAAAAAATCTTCTTCTATGAAACTACAAGAGACAGAGGCTTAATATTTTGTATTTACACTCAGCCTATAGTCCTCTACCAAGTTTGTTCAAATAGTGACCCTGGGGTCAAATTTGGCCCCGCCCTGTGTCACATGTCAAATTTGGTTTGAGTGTTTATAATAACGAAAGTTTGATTTGTTTTAAAGCTAGCCAAACTTGAGCCAAATGAATCCCTCCCCCTATATCTTGGTAATTGAAGACACTTTATAAAACACTAGTTTGATACTGCCATATCTGATACACAATCCTTCTATCCCCCACCCCACCACCACCCCACCATGGACACCATATAACAAGTAGAGCGATAAAAGCTCTATTTGGCCTCTTGTTTTTACTGAATTATAGATGAACATTTTCAAAATTTCGAATATATGCATACACTTTGTGAGCATCAATGAAAACAGCTGTACCCTTGATATGTTTAGTAAACACACACGACCTTTCTTACATGTCTTGTGATCTCACCTTTTCTGATGACTTTTCAAGTGGAAAGCTATTAATCTATATGCAAATTACACTGCTGCATTATGCATTATGCACATTTGAGTCGAAGTTGCAGCAAATCATCAATATGTGACATTTTAAAACTGGTGTCAATGGGGAAATTAATTGGTAGTGATCCCGTTGAAGCACATGACTTAGTTAACAGATGTAACCATTATGAAATAAATAGCTCTTAATTTAATGTAACTCAAAACATAACATGTATAAACTCTTTATGTGATGACTGTTGGAGGCAGGTGATTTGAATGGTTTTAGTGTAAAATGTAACGTTCAGACGTTATTTAATTGATACATGAAAGGAGGCATATGTTAGTAAAATATCAATATGGTATTTGGCCTGACATAGTAAGTGTATTTGTAATAGATTACATAGTAAGTGTGTATTAGTATAGATTGACCAAGATCGCGCATTTTAAAGAATATGTGTCATGGTTTATTCTTAGCCATGAATCGGGCTCCTGTGGTTTGCACCACGGTATTAAGCTAATGCTGTTGTGTCGTCTGCTAAAGATGGAAAACTATTAGGAAACGGCGATAAACTAGTGCTTTCAATATCATTAGTGCGGAGTATGACTACATTGATATAGGGTGATACCGGAATAACTTAACTCATGGGTTAATGAAACGTTACATTACAAACTCTATAAATGGGTGTATATGTTTGCATTTGATCGTAGCTATATTATAGTGGTTTTGTAAACGTTCACTTGATATGTTTGCCTGAAGGACATTTATATTAAAAGTTCGTAAATGTTTTAACTGAATACAATTAGTACATTATCGAACAGTTAATGATCCGTTGCACAATCCGACCTCTGATTGAGATATATTCCTCAAAAAATTTAAGGATCACGTTTTGATTTGTGTATTTTTTAATTGTGCCATTATTGAACATTTTAAGTTTAAGTTAAAGTTTAACTTTATTATTTAACAATTGTTACTTGACCCAAAAGTATTAATTTTGATGGATATGAAATGCAGAATATAAAAGATTAAGTAATTATTATTGTTCGTTTTTGTGGTCCTTAAATTATTTTGAGGAGTATATGTTCGACCGGCTTGGGTTTAGTTACCATAAGTGTTTGTGTTGTTTCACTGACAATGTCAGTGTCACTGTTTGTGTTGTTTCAATGACAATGTCACTGTTTGTGTTGTTTCAATGACAATGTCAATGTCACTATTTTGTTGTCTAATTTCGTAATACGAAAATGAGACACAATCTAAAAGGATTTGACTGATGTATTCGTTACTTTTGTGTCATCGAAAGAGAAATTAAGACGCTTATATCAGCAATGACAGGCAAAGGTAAAATAAAACACACATAGACAACACTATTACACAAGTGGTAAATGTAGTTCAGTTAACAGTGACAACCGTTACTTTATGTTAATACTATCTGGATACAAACATATATGTATGCCTTATTATTGGATGTCAGTCATGATGGATTATAATGAATATGTTGTGAATGATTTTGACAAACAAAAAATACAAACAAATATCTGGATTCGGTGTTAGAAGCTGTGTTTTATTACGTGCTGCGAAAGGGCAACCCGTATATTCTCAGTTAGCCTCAGGTACGTAGCTGGACCATTTTTCGTCATACGCAAGGTTAATTGCAATGCTGAGCAAATCATTAAAATTGCTTTCAGATGCTTTGTTTTGTCTTGTCAACAATGTTCGTACGCAGCTGCGTATCTGCGCATAGGCAGCTGTGCGCATGGTTTTACTTGTACTTTTAGAAAGCGAATCTGTTTTCGTTATGCTTGTTCGGAAATCTAAGTATACGATTGAGGCTATGGAGAGAAATCTTCACGATTAAGAAACCGAAAGGAAGGGAGCGTAGCGACCGACCGCGGTTTCTTAGTGATGAAGAGTTCTCGTCATAGACTTTATCCGGCTTAGTGTTTACGATAGGTTTCAGTCTCTATATAGGTCACACTATAAACCATGAAGAGCGCTGGTAGTAAAATCTTCATGAATAAATGGTGCAAGTATTTGAAATTCTGAGGCATCTGATTGGTTTAAAAAGTAGAGTAAACACTTATTAGTAGAACATTCACTAATTAAGGCGAGTTTTCCCTCCGAAATGCATTGATCTATGATACGGCGCCCATTTCCGTCATATTTTTATTGAAATATCGAATTTTTTTTTAGACGGGACCACATCTGTTCTAAATAGCACATTAAATTATTATCAGCAACATACCCATGCTATATGTAACTATATGTATGTCTTACGCAGTAAGGTATGTACAGGTCAGTTAATAGCCTGGATGTATGTGCATATGGGATATATATATATATACTATGTATTTCTTGATTTATGTGCGTATATGTCATATAGGCTATGTATTCCTTAATTTATGTGCGCTTATGTCATACAGACTATGTTTTCCTTGATATATGTGCGTATATCTCATATAGGCTATGTATTCCTTGATTTATGTGCGCTTACGTCATACAGACTATGTTTTCCTTGATATATGTGCGTATATCTCATATAGGCTATGTATTCCTTGATTTATGTGCGCTTACGTCATACAGACTATGTTTTCCTTGATATATGTGCGTATATCTCATATAAGCTATGTATTCATTGATTTATGTGCGGATACGTCTTACAGACTATGTTTTCATTGATCTATATGCGCATATGTCATACAGACAATGTTTTCCTTGATCTATATGCGTATATGTCATACAGACTATGTTTATGTGCGTATATGTTATATAGACTAAATATTTCTTGATTTATGTGCATATATATCTTAAGAGTATGTATTTGAAATTTATATGCAAGTTGAACGAGATTACATGCATAAAGAAGCATCATGCATAATTTCAAATATTTTCAGTACTCCCACATTCGAAAATATAATAACATCGATAGTATTTTTAAACTTGCATGCAGTGGAAAGATACATCAAAAGGATTCCATCCTACCCATTTTATTTCTCTTTCAAATAAATTAGTTTTACAAAACGATACATTTTAAAACTTGTCAGTACGATTAATGGACAGAATAAATGTACTTGAACTGTGCAGATTCGCCACCTAAGAGATTGACGGAGTTGCGTGACGTAATGTTTTTTCAAATCCATTTGCATTTGAGGAAAGTACTTTTTAAGAGAACGACGTTCAACAAATTGCATTCATATTGATCCAATATTGATTTGTGCTTGAGTTTTCATGAGCACGAGACTTTTTATTAGAAGGGTAAACCGTTCCGACATAAAACATAATAAGGCATTTTCAGTAAATTTGTCATGCTAAAACAGCATTTACCCATTGTAGGGCACATTAGTTTGGAATAGGCGTATATTTTATGATCATTAGTATTAAGAGAAATTAATACTGAAAAGGGGATCCCTTGGAAGCAATAAACACAAACAAGATATTCAGTCTGTTCATGAGAGGTAATGTGAAGTGCAACACCTCTCACGCCTCCTAGCACCGGCTTATTCTTTTTTAAAGCCACAAATATTGGAATTGATGATCGCAAAGGACCCGTAAGTAATAACAATGATATGTAGTCGGGCGACTTTGTACGGCCGCCACACAGCACTAAACAAATGCCAGTGTGAATGTCAATGTGTGAATGTCAATAAATACTAAAAATCCCTTGGAAGCAAAAAACAGAAACAAGAGATAAAAAGTAGCAGACTCGGTTTTATTGAGTTTGTTTATGAGAGGTAATGTGAAGTGCCCCACGCCGCCTAACACCGGCTTAAGCGAGGCCAGAAAGCCATAACTTATAATACAAAAACGTTCTCAAGCGTATCTGTATGTTTCGAAGAAAGTGCTCATAAATGAAAGAAACACTTACTTAATAAATAATAAAAAGGGTATCCATTAGAAGCAACAAAAAACACAAACAAGATAGAAAATTAGCAGACTCGGTTTTAGTGAGTCTGTTCATAAGAGGTAATATAAGGTTCAACCTATATTTGTTAACTTAATTCTTTAAGTCATACAAACGACTGTTCTTAAAACAACTTACGCAAACCACGTCATTCTTCTACAATTAGCGAGGTCCGGAATAGTATGTGTTGTGTATATACAGACAAGACACTTCATTCTGCGTGGCGCAGTCGATAGCGCGGCGGATTTGTAACCGGAAGCCCCGGGTTCAATCCTCCGTTGTGTCACTGAGTTTCGTCGGAGTGTTCTTGCGCAAGACACTCTCCCTTAGCCTTGTCCGTCGGATGAGGACGTAAACCGGGCGGTCCCGTGTATCGGTCTATCCTCCGAGCACGTTAAAGAACCATAGGAATCTATTCGATAATAAACTTAGGGATTGGTTCCCGGATTCCTATGTATCATTCCCCTCTCTCTGGGGCGGCTCTAAATAATCTATACTGTGTTGATGAGCCTTTAAAAAACATTCAATTCAATTTAATTCAACCTTCTTGCTAAAACCTAGAGATACAGGAATGAACAAGTTTAAGTTTTGTCAACATAATGTCCAAATGAACATTTTAAATTCGCGTGAAATGTATTAGGCAAAACCTCTATTTACGTATACATGTATGCTTTTAATTCTTTATTATCAACTTAGACCATACTAATTATCAAACTATGTTAACATATGTTATGTTCATATGCAACAGACTATTTTGAGAATTATAAATAATGTTTCATGTAACTATAGTAACAATTTAACTTGTACAACATTGTATTACACATTTCATTGTTTAACAACGACTAGATATTACGTATTGTGTAATGTTGGCTGCATCAGTTATCTCTTTGTACATACTTTGTATTGATGGATCCTTTGTATTGTGAGTCGGTGGCCATAAATAGCAACTAGGGAGTAGTGAAGCGGATCCAATGTGCGTCCCTCGATGGCAAATTGCATATAAATACATTAAATTAGCTGTTCTGGTTGTAAGTCCTATAATCTTGTAAATATTTGCATTTTTATTACAGAAAGCGTGAGAGCAAAGCCCCACATAAACGAAAACAGAAACTGTTGACATAATTGGATAATATTCTTAAACCATCAGAGCGCAACGATCCTTTAGACATGGGTGTAAATCGTTTTCATACACCTCTGGGCAATTGGTGGAGGACCTCAGATAAAATACAAAAATATGGAGGTAACCACTTTAACACGATCTGCATTTGACTCTTAACACTTATTAGATATGATATTAAAATGCTTTGTATATAAGTAAAATTGAAATTATAAAATATGATACTGATTTATCTTCATCCTAAGTCAAGTTTATGGATAATTAATTAAAGGAGACATGATTTAAAACTACACCTATCGGACACCCATGACTGCACACACATATACAGACGCTGCAAATTAGATTCACACGTAGTCCCTGTATATATTCAATATGAACAGGGTGTGAAGCGTAAACTCGTCTATATCAAGTTATTTATCAAAATTCCACTTAGCAAATCACCCACTAGGATATACATTTTACCAAACATTTGACTGATAGTCACAATTTATATTTGTTTACCTGCAAATCTCATCTAACGTAAATACACTATAACATTTCCTTCATGATATTTACGAGCGCCTTAAATTATTGTGGAGAAGCTTTTTGGCGATATAATTATATAGATACATACTATACAGCATTGAGTTATTATTATTCTATATAAAACTCATCTTTAGGATTTACTATTAATGCTGCCTAGTTTGTTAGAGGATATAGCCTGACGGAGAAATCCTTATTTTGTTAGAGGATATCCTGACTGGGAACTGACGGGAAAATGCTTATTATTCTTAGAGGATATAGCCTGCCGGAGAAATCCTTATTTTGTTAGAGGATATAGCCTGACAGGGAAATCCTTATTTTGTTAGAGGATATAGCCTGACGGAGACATCCTTATTTTGTTAGAGGATATAGCCTGACAGGGAAATCCTTATTTTGTTAGAGGATATCCTGACGGGGAACTGACGGGAAAATGCTTATTATTCTTAGAGGATATAGCCTGACAGGGAAATCTTTATTTTGCTAGAGAATGTTAGAGGATATAGCCTGACAGGGAAATCCTTATTTTGCTAGAGGATATAGTCTGTTAGAGAATATAGCTGACGGGAAAATCCTAATTTTGTTAGAGGATATAGTCTGTTAGAGGATATAGTCTGACGGGAAAATCCTAATTTTGTTAGAGGATATAGTCTGTTAGAGGATATAGTCTGACGGGAAAATCCTAATTTTGTTAGAGGATATAGCCTGACGGGGAAATCCTTATTTTGTTAGAGGATATAGTCTGTTAGAGAATATAGCTGACGGGAAAATCCTAATTTTGTTAGAGGATATAGTCTGACGGAAAAACCTTATTTTATTAGAGGATATAGCCTGACGGGGAAATCCTTATTTTGCTAGAGGATGTAGTCTGTTAGAGGATATAGTCTGACGGGGAAATCCTTTTTTTGCTAGAGGATGTAGTCTGTTAGAGGATATAGCCTGACGGGGAAATCCTTATTTTGCTAGAGGATGTAGTCTGTTAGAGGATATAGTCTGACGGGGAAATCCTTATTCTGTTAGAGGATATAGTCTGACGGGGAAATCCTTATTTTGCTAGAGGATGTAGTCTGTTAGAGGATATAGTCTGACGGGGAAATCCTTATTTTGTTAGAGGATATAGTCTGACGGAGAAATCCTTATTTTGTTAGAGGATATAGTCTGACGGAAAAACCTTATTTTATTAGAGGATATAGCCTGACGGGGAAATCTTTATTTTGTTAGAGGATATCCTGACGGGGAACTGACGGGAAAATGCTTATTTTCTTAGAGGATATAGCCTGACGGGGAAATCCTTATTTACACTGACCTGTTTAATTGGGATGAAAATAGTATGAGAGTGAGGTTTGTTGCACCCTAACACCTGGTTTAAAACCCGAGCGGTCTTTGTGCCACCGATCGCTCAAGTGCGATACCTTTATTGCCAACCATTTTATGTTTCTGGTGTAGTATAGTTTCCTTTTCTTCGTTGCGATAGTTGATTGTTTTAAATGCGTGTTTGTTTTGTACTGCTTGTTGCGTGCTGTGAATTATTTTGCATGTAATTTTCGACTTCTGTATCTGCCTTTAAACAATTACAACATTTGCATTTCCTCTCATATTCTGAAATTCTATTTGGTTCATCCAAGAAACCTGCGTTTATTTCTAGTCTGTGGTGGGATACTACTAATTTCTATTTTAAAATTTTGACATATATTAAGATACTGACACCTAACACACACACATATACGTGTGGTTATAACCTAGGACGAAAATGACATATAGAGCCCTGTTATAACATAGTGCTTTATTTTATTCCAATTTCAATAACATAGGCATGTACTCTCCTGTTATTATAAAGCCCTTTTTTCAACAATTAAACAGTAAACTTGTTCATTTTAAAAATCGCCCTCAAAGATTGGCATGCAATTTTTGCCTGAGCATCATAAACAGAACCACTAGTTACAATACCTGAGTTATAAAATATGTAAACATTTCTAATATATCGTATTTTTAATAAATTATAAGTTCGCTAGCGCTCGAAAATGAATTGCCTTTTGGTAGTACCATTGTCTTAGTTTACAGCAAGTCTCCACTGTCACAGTATTCTTTTATTTAATTCAAACTGTTTTGTAATGTTACACATTTGCAAAAATAACGATATCGTCAGCATATAATCTAAAACTACTTTAAAAATGTTTACATTAATACCTTCAATACTTCAATACTAATGTCGATTAATGTTATTTACGGATATTGAGAAAGAAAAAATGAGGAGACGAGCATTCACCTTGTCTAATATCTAGCATACAACAAGCATTCACCTTGTCTAATATCTAGCAAACAACAAGCATTCACCTTGTCTAATATCTAGCATACAACAAGCATTCACCTTGTCTAATATCTAGCATACAACAAGCATTCACCTTGTCTAGTATCTAGCAAACAACAAGCATTCACCTTGTCTAATATCTAGCAAACAACAAGCATTCACCTTGTCTAGTATCTAGCAAACAACAAGCATTCACCTTGTCTAGTATCTAGCATACAACAAGCATTCACCTTGTCTAGTATCTAGCAAACAACAACAGTTTTCATTTATGCTATTACTAAACATTAACCAGAGCTTTAGATTTTGGCCTTTTTAAATCCAAGCCTGAGCGGGATTTTCAAATCGATATCTTAATGCGCCGTTGTTCAGACTGACGTTTGATTTCGAGCGCAAACCGACCAACACAATGATTGATAGAATTCAATTGAGTTTCCATTGCCGCGGAAACAGGATTACGGCAAAATTTTGATAATAATTACTCTAAATTGCTAATTATTGCGGAAATTAATGTGTATGTCACATTATCAACGACATTTAAAAAAAAATCTATGTATATGCAAGTTCTACACACTCAAAGAAACGTGTGATTTGTCATTCCGTATTTCATGTACATTGATTGATTCTATATTGGCTCAAGTGCAATTTGCTATACTCTATACGGCCACTTTGTCGACTCTTCATAACGTATTACAAAATGTTTTTGACAAATGAAAGCATGTACATTACAATTGTTAGTGTTGTGTGGCGGTCGGAAAAAGTTGCCCCGACTACAAATCAGTAGTGCTATTACTTACTGGTCCTTTGCGATCATCAAGCCCAATCTTTGTGGCTTTAAAGTAGAATATCGCTTAAGCCGGTGCTAGGAGGCGTGAGAGGTGTTGCACTTCACATTACCTCTCATGAACAGACTCATTTCCTGTTTCTGCATTTCCTGTTCGACTTTTATACTTATTTCAATGAAACCGAGTCTGTTACTTTTATCTCTTATTTGTGTTTGTTGCTTACAAGGGATCCACTTTTCAGTATTTATTATCATTCACACTAGTGTCGTGGTATGGCATCTGTGCGTTATGAAATGTTTGCCTCCCATTGGCTGTCTGACCAGGAACTTACTGAGCGGATGCCGGCTTAATGTTTCAAATCGGTGAAACATTAAGTCCCATGGGCAAGTCTAAACGTTTAGTTAGGTAGTCATATAAGAATATTGCATTGGTATCCGGTGAAGATTGGAATTTCAAGACGAGGTATACTTGTTTTTATCGGAACCGAGGCTCTGCTGAGGAACCGAGGCTCTGCTGAGGATCCGATTGAAACAGTTATATATATAAATACCGAGGGTTGGAATTTACAATCTGAACATGATACCCATACTTGATTCTTTTTCATGCATATCATTTACATTCTGCGAGCTGACGTCGCCAACTGCTTTACCTTTTGCATGTTTATTTACACAATGACGTCATGCAACTGTCATTGTTGATATCAGCGTGCGACTTTTATCTCCCACCTTATGTAAGATCAGGCTTTTTTATCACGTGGATAACCTTATCCGGTATGCAAGAATATTTGTTCCTAGTCAAATGGAAAACTGGAACAAGCTGATACTATATGGACTGCACACTATATAACATACTGCAAGGACAATTCTGGAGTTTTGATTGGACAAAACGTCATAGACATGAGCTCATGTCTGGTCTTGTGACGTGAAAATTTAACAATATCCCATGCAACTGAATGTTGTTTAACGGCTCATCAACACAGTATAGGTTATTTAGAGCCGCCCCAGAGAGAGGGGACTGATACATAGGAATCCGGGAACCGTGCCCTACTCTTATTATTGAATAAATTCCTATTGTTCTTTAACGTACTCAGAGGATAGACAAGGGACCGCCCGGTTTATGTCCCCATCCGACGGACGAGGCTAAGGGAAAGTGTCTTGCCCAAGAACACACCGACGCAACTCAGTGGCACCACGGAGGATTAAACCCGGGGCCTCCGGTTACAAATCCGCCGCGCTACCGACTGCACCACGCCAGCCCTCAATATCCCATGGGTGAGCCACATACCGATTCTCGGTGTTTTGCATTTTGCGCGTACAAAGTGCCGGACGTGGTTTCGTGAGCAATTAAACAAAAACTAATAAAAACCATCGATGTGATGTGAAATATTTCGAATTAAAAAATATATTTCGAATTGAAATATTTAAAAACTGGCAACGTTTATTGTTGATTACATTAAACGACGTCATTACCAGAATGAAATAAGGTCACGCTTCGAGGAAATTGTCGGATGAAAAGAAAAACAGTTCTTGCTATTTTTTGTTTGAAATATAAATATTAAAACACGTTGCATTGTGATACATTCTTGATTTAGATAATGGACAGAGGACGTAATAGCTCGGGTGAATACAATTTCCAGGCAGGGAATGTCCATGTCAAGAATCCAAAACACATTATGTATTTCCCGCAAATATTAAAGATATATTAATTTAAATTACTGGTATTGTTTACTTGTCTAAACGTGGCATCATGATGTTTTCAGACTGGAGAAAGAAGCATCCCGCGCAGACTGTGTACGTAGGCAAACAACCGATGACACATTCAAATCAACACTACGTTATACGAACAAAAACGCGGTCTGTATCGCCGACACGATCTCCCCAGATGTCACCAGGGTACACACGTGGACGATCCACAGAACGTCAGTTTGTATACACGGTTCCGAGATCCACCAACAATGGAAGAAGACATCTAAGAGTGATACAGGTAAAATTAAGTACTGACAGCAATCTAACCCAACAATCTAGTGTCTATGGAGAGCTATCAGTGAGCAGTGTAGTGTTAAAATAGAACTAGAAGTATCGTGACGAAATGCACAATTGTTTGGGGGCACAGGTACTGGTGTACGTTTTTAGAATGTGATTTTCCGAAAGCGGAATCCCGTTTTTGGCGCTGCACAAAAACTTGTTTTAATATGGGTTTTTATTATTGCCAGTTTAAAATTTAAATCAATATACCATTAATTGTCTATCTCTTATTTTTAAACATGTGATCTCTCTTTCTCTGATCATAATACTTACGTTTATACATCTGATTTAGCCAAGGTCGCGGTCGGCTCCACCTCCTCAGCGTAAAGGTACCGAAATAAGAAATTCACAACCATTGCCGTATACAAAGGAACACTACTTGGCCATTAAACAACCTTTTACCAAGAGGTACCTGCTACCTCCCGTGAAGCTATACACCTCAACGGGCATGCCGCCAGTCCGAGAGGTGGTCTCGATGCAAAGAGCATTACCAACACGACCACTACCGCAACCATCGCAGCAGCAGATTCAGCACAGTACAGTCTACCACGTCAAGTATGAAACGCCACCAAACCAAATTGTTCATAGGGGGCAGTACGACTATAGAGGTCAAAACGTGATTATAAATACACCGCAGCACTATGAAGGTCAAAACCAAGTGGTATACCGACAGCACAACAGCGAGGGTTATAATACCGTTGTGAACACACGGCCCAGATATGAATGTATGTAGCTTATTAGTTTATAATATTTAGAGACTAAATAAGGGAATTTGAAGGAAATATCTTTTGTATTGTGATATCACTCTTAAGGGGGGTACATTAGGTCTTTCCTAGAAGAATCTATCTATATATACTGTTACATCCTTTTACATGTTTTATCTACCGTGGCATATGCCGCTGCTGGTACATCCCTTTACATGTTTTATCTACATATACTGCTACATCCTTTTACATGTTTTATCTACATATTATATGCTGCTGCTGCTACATCCTTTCACATGTGTTATCTACATATACTACTACATACTTTTACATGTTTTATCTACATATGCTTCTGCTGCTACATACCTTTACATGTGTTATCTACATATACTGCTACATCCTTTAACATGTTTCATCTACATATGCTGCTGCTGCTACATCCCTTTACATGTGTTATCTACATATACTGCTACATCCTTTAACATGTTTCATCTACATATGCTGCTGCTGCTACATCCCTTTACATGTGTTATCTACATATACTGCTTCATCCTTTTACATGTGTTATCTACATATGCTGCTGCTGTTACATCCTTTTACACGTGTTATCTACATATACTGCTACATCCTTTTACATGTGTTATCTACGTATACTGCTACATCCTTTTACATGTTTTATCTACATATGATGCTGCTGCTACATCCCTTTACATGTGTTATCTACATATACTGCTACATCCTTTTACATGTGTTATCTACATATACTGCTACATCCTTTAACATATTTTATCTACATATGCTGCTGCTGTTACATCCCTTTACATGTGTTATCTACATATACTGCTACATCCTTTTACATGTGTTATCTACATATACTGCTACATCCTTCTACATGTGTTATCTACATATGCTGCTGCTGCTACATCATTTACATGTTTTATCTACGTATACTGCTATATCCTTTTACATGTGTTATCTACATATACTGCTACCTCCTTTCACATGTTTTATCTACACATGCTCTGCTGCTACATCCTTTTACATGTGTTATCTACACATACTGCTACATCCTTTTACATGTGTTTTTTTACATATACCGCTACATCCTTTTACATGTGTTATCTACATATACTGCTGCATCCTCTTTAATGTTTTTTCTACACATGCTGCTACATCCTTTTACATGTGTTATCTACATATGCTGCTACATCCTTTTACATGTGCTATCTACATATGCTGCTACATCCTTTTACATGTGTTATCTACATATACTGCTACATCCTTTTACATGTGTTATCTACATACGCTGCTGCTACATCCTTTTACATGTGTTATCTACATATACTGCTACATCCTTTTACATGTGTTTTCTACATATACTGCTACATCCTTTTACATGTTTTGTCTACACAGGCTCTGCTGCTACATCCTTTTACATGTTTAATCTACATATACCGCTACATCATTTTACATGTGTTATCTACATATACTGCTGCGTCCTTTTACATGTTTTATCTACACATGCTCTGCTGCTACATCCTTTTACATGTGTTATATACATATACTGCTACATCCTTTTACATGTTTTATCTACATATACCGCTAAATCATATTACATGTGTTATCTACATATAATGCTGCATCCTTTTTCATGTTTTATCTACACATGCTGCTACATCCTTTTACAAGTGTTATCTACATAAACCGCTACATCCTTTTACATGTATTATCTACATATACTGCTACGTCCTTTTACATGTGTTATCTACATATACTTCTACTTCCTTATACATGTGTTATCTACATATACTGCAACATCCTTTTACATGTGTTATCTACATATACTGCTACATCACTTTACATGTATTATCTACATATACTGCAACATGCTTTTACATGTCTTATCTATATATGCTGCTGCTGCTACATCTTTTTACATGTGTTATCTACATATACTGCTACATCCTTTTACATGTGTTATCTACATATACTACTACATCATTTTACATGTGTTATCTACATCTTCTGCTACATCCTTTTACATGTTTTATCTACATATGCTGCAAATATCCTTTTTCAGATCTTGAGCCTCATTTTATGTCAGCAGACGACATGTACATTAACGTGAGTATTACTATATCGTCTTATTATTTGTTTAAGAATCTTTCATGGGTAAAGATCAGAAATTCCAACCCAATGTATAATTGATTTTATCGGAAGCGAGGCGCTGCCGAGGTTCCGATTTAAACAATTATACCGAGGGTTGGAATTCCATATCTGAACCGAATACCCATGATTGATTATTTGTCTTGCATATCAATGATGATTTGTTGCGTTGACGTCGCCAATAACTAACGTGTTTTACCAAATGACGTTATGCAACTTTTGACGTTATTGACGTCATTGTTGATGCGCTTGACCTTTACCATCCACATGTGTAAGATCAGGTTTTCAATCACCCTGTTTAAAGCGGATGACCTTATCCGGTATGCAAGCAATAAATATGTTTGTGAACTCTTCTTGTAGGCAGACGAAGCAATAGCCTAATGTCAGCACACATGTATCAACCCATATTGCAAAATATAGCCGATTTCAACTGATATACAAATATGAAATCGGCATTGTCATACTGCAAAGAAAATTTTCAGGATTTCGTTGGTCAATGAGCCGTAGACATGAGCCAATGTCTACGTCTCGAGACGTGAACATAGGACGAATTCCCAGTAGGTACCCCATTACTCCAATACACAAAAACAAAATGGCGACTATAACGTTGCCGATTCGTTTTGGAAACCGCCGATTGTTTCCTTCCCATCGCTTTTCTGCGCTTTCCACTGTGTGAAAAAGTCTGAAATAATCGTAAGTGTATTTTTTTTGGCAATTTACAGATAATAAAACATTAACATAGTGATAAAATACGTTTATTTTATTAAAAACATCCGCCAAATTTTTGACGTCACGAAAGTAAACAACGTCTAGTTAGAGGCACGTTACGGGGAAATTGGCGCAATAAAAATGAAATCGCGTTTTTGGCTGTTTTTTTCTTCTTAAATAAATGGTTACAACTTTGAAGTATGACAAATTCGTTATTAGGATTCTTGACAGGGAACATGGGCTCACATTCCCTGCCTGGAAATATATATTCCCCCTTGCCTAACGGCTCATATGAATATAATTTCCAGGCAGGGAATGTGAGCCCATGTCCCCTGTCAGCAAGAATCCTAATAACTAATAATGTCACAGCCTGGTTTCAATGGCCAAATGCATTAAGCGGTGGTGGATCTTGCTGTCTGGGATTGCTTCCTGTTTTAAATTATTGCGTGTCTATTTAAATTCTGCCAACACGAATGATACATATTTGTTTTATGTATTTGAATACATATACATCCACTGAACCCTTTGCCCCGCTTCTTCAAATGAAATAAATATATATGTAGTGTCAATATGTTGATAATAAGGACAGAAAATGTAGGATCTATAGATTTAAAGATACAATGACTTTTCAGAGAAATACTTAACATATTCGCAATCAACATAACTGATTCATTACCACTCCAAATGTACTGCTTTCACACATCTTCCTGTGGTTTGTCTCTGGTGTTTGCGCCTTTGTTTCATGTAAACATGTGTATATAATTATTATAACAAGCCTAATATATATGCTTTTATTACTTGAATGAATATTGATTACAGACACCAGCATCTTGTCTTAAAGCAAACCTTTTACAAATTATGTATGCTTCTGTTTGTTTAGTAATGCAATCTTCTATGTATGCTTTGTCCACAGACACGAACCTATCAGAACGACCCAGTCGACTTCACTCACGACTATGACTACCAGACTACAACTATCACCCCAAACAGCGTTAAAAACCATCCAAAATCCGAAGTCTACACAATCATAGATTATGTGGATCCTCCAAATGTGGACCCGTGACAACTCTTCGCCATCCTCTAGCAGTGGCGGTGACGCCGACAAACACAAAGAGAGACGACATTTTCCGAAATTAATCCATAACCGAAACGGGCACTGATCAATATCATACCCCTGGATCACAAAGCCTTCCGACTAAGGATAAGGTTACCACACCATACCGCCAGATCATACGAGGAATTTGCCAAGCAAATATCGAGTTACTAATGTTAAACAAGTAGACACATGTTATTGTTTCATCAAATAATTTCACCGGGTATTGGCCATCTTGGTCCTCTTATTTTAATGTTGAGCTCGTTTAGCTAACGGATTTCATTGGGCTGCTACATTTACAGTAGTGCATACCTATTACCATTTCTTTAACTTCAGATAAATGGTCAGTAATGACACAACACATTCGAGCTTTTCTAATCAAAGCAATATACATGTGTACTACGTATTGATATCAAAATTAAGAAAATAAATCACATTTTTGGAGTGTACAGTTCAAAAGATTGCCTGAAAGGCATTCTACAATTTCTATGCCACTCGCCTTTCGACAACCAATGATGATTCTTTTCTGTATCTTCAATATATTGTCACAGTTTATCATAAGCGTATGGTATTCTACCAAGTTTTCATATGGCGACCCAAGGGTCACCTGTGGGCGACCCAAGGGTCACCTGTGTATATTGGGATAACTTTTGAAAATATTCCGTCTCAAACCACAAGGATTACATCTCTCATTTGTAATGATTACAGTTCTGTCCTTTTGCATGTGTTACTGTACTGACTTTGTAATAACATTAACTCTAATAATAAAACAAATCGTGAGGTAGAGAAACATGTATTTTAACTTATCGTCACAGCTAACCACGAAGTTTGTGACCCATATCAAGACCCTTTGAAGTTATCTAATATATTATGTTATTACAGCAGAGGAGAACTCCAGAAAGTATCTAGTATGTATGTTACAGCAGTTTATTTATACTACTTAAAGTAGATATAAAAGTCGGACCGGAAATGTAGTATTCATACAGTCAACCACAAACATAAAAGGCATTTCTAATTTGTGCTAATACTATTTATAAAGACTTCAAACATTCTCCATCTTTGATTAATCAAGGTGTGACGTATTTGCTTTTGATATTAGTATACGGACTTCATTTAAATAATAAGTGATATTCATCATTGATGACGTTTCATATGTCACATTTTCTATTTCAAATGGGATTTTTTGTAAGACTTTCGCACCTACCAGTCTCAATTTTCAATCTCTGTCCCGAAACTCTAAGCCTAGTTAAAGAAGTCCTATTTATTAACTGCTTAATATAGTCAAATGATCAAACATTCAAATAAATTTCTTTTAGACTGCGTTACATCTTTATTCAGTTCTTACATATACTTATCTGTAAGCCTTTGTCTAAGAACAGATAAAATAATGTATGTCCTCCATCCACCCTGTGATAACCAGACGTAACATAGAGTAATGCCCACGTCTTTTTAAAGGCAGAATTCCAAATATTTTCACAAGTTCAAACAATAAGGGAACGTTGTTCCTATCGTTGCTGTTTTTCAAAACACTTTTGAACAGTGCGTAATGATGACAATTAATGCTTTTTGTTGTGATTCAATGCACTTGGTGGTAAAATGGCAAAACCTAAATTGGTCACAAATGTATAACACGTAACACTTTTGATTTCGCCTGGAATTGTATCTGTAACCAGTTAATCTTATTAGCACATTAGTGCAATTTTATAAAACATGACCAAATATGATATGTAATATCACACCATTATGGCACACATGTATTCACGTTTTAGATATTGTTCCGTTTACATATTGCGATTATTTAGATATTGTTTCGGTGTACATATGTAGAGTTCTTATGTACATATTGCCATTATTTAGATATTGTTCCAATTTACACATGAACACTTCTTGTGTACGTATGGCCATCATTTTGATATTGTTTCCTGTGTTATGTACTTCTATGGCCATTATTTAGATATTGTTCCGGTGTACACATGGACAGTTTTTATGAACATATGGCCATTATTTAGATATTGTTCCGGTGTACACATGGACAGTTTTTATGTACATATGGCCATTATTTAGATATTGTTCCGGTGTATACATGGGCAGTTCTTATGTACATAGGGCCATTATTTAGATATTGTTCGGGTGTACACATGGACAATACATGTGTACATATTGACATTATTAGATAATATCCATGTGTACAGATGGACAATTCATGTGTACATATTGACATTATTTAGAGTTATTGTGTATATAAGACTATTATTTAGATATTGTTCCTGTGTAAATCTATATGTCCATTATTTATATATTGTACATGTTCACATATGGCCATTATATATATTGTTCCTGTATACACAGGGTCATTATTTATATACTGTAGATGTGTACATATGACCATTATTTATATACTGTTCCTGTGTACATATGGCCATTATTTATATATTGTTCCTGGGTACATATGACCATTATTTATATACTGTTCCTGTGTACATATGTCCATTATTTATACACTGTGCCTGTGTACATATGACCATTATTTAGATATCTTACATGTGTACATATGGCCATTACATATATTGTTCCTGTGTACATATGACCATTATGCATATACTGTTCCTGTATACATATGGCCATTATATATATTGTTCCTGTGAACATATGGTCGTTATTTATATACTCTGTATGACGATTATTTATATACTGTTCCTGTGTACACATGAGCATTATTTATATACTGTTCCTATGTACATATGGCAAAAGTTCAACTTTACCAGATGTTGCTATCTGTACGTTATACATATGGGCATTATATATTGAACACATATTGCATGGTAATATACGTGCATATGACCCGAAATACCATGCAATATTGTTTATTTATACCCGAGGGCTGGCGTGTTGCAGTCGGTAGAGCGGCGGATTTGTAACCGGAGGCCCCGGTTCAATCCTCCGTGGTGCCACTGAGTTTCAATTCATTTCAGTTATTTATATCAAATCTAAGTTTTGAGAAACAGTTTATAATTTATTTGCATAGCTTTGTTAATGCCAATGCATTGACCTATTTTCATTTTCACACCCATTGTTTAACCGTTAGCCTGCTAAGGGCGGCTACAAGTAATAGACAGAGTATGGTCTCATTGAGTTGGTTTTGTTTTGTAGCATGTCCATTTCAACTCCCTGCCATACTCTAACTTCTAGTAACTGGTAGTTGTAGTACACCATTTATTCTGACAGGCGTTATTTTCAATTAAATGATTTACACCTGTGCTATTACAAAGGGAATTTTCAGTGACCATGCTACAATAGCATTTGCTCCATTGTAAGCCCAGAAACTTATGTTCATTTAAAACAATATAATTTCTTTAGATAACACAAATTACACTGTTGTTGTTTTCAAATAGATTTTTTTCTATTCCTAACATTTATGCATTTTGATGTTTGATATCCTGTTATAAAATTCATACATAACTCTGTCTAATTATGTTAGAACTAACACTACAATGAATAAATACGTACATTACTATGACACTTATGTTTGCAATCTCTTTTCAGCCCCTTGTTATATGTATTGAAGTGATACAATTCGCTTTGTATGATTTTATTTGTGTTTCGCAATAATTAAAAGAAAGAGATAAGTAGTGGCTGTCTATGACAGACCGAAGGCACTGCCAGTCATCATGGCCTTTTTGCTTCACAAGTTGTCTTTTATGCATATTTTTGTATTAATCTTTGTCCAACGTCTTTAAAAACTCTGGGTGTGGTATTAGAAGTACATTGTACAGCGGTTTCAGTAGCTCAGTGGATACGAACTTGGCTAACCGTTATAGACCTGAGTACACTCCCTGGCGGGGACGGATCTGATGGAAAACTTATCCTTCATCTCAACTCCATCTGATGTTGCTGTCCCAGTATAACATTATATGATGTGCTAGAGGGACGCAAAACTCCATCGCATTGCATTTCCACTGTACACTTACTCATATATAGGTTCATTGTATTCGTATTTGATTATAGACACACTATGTAATTTCATGAAAGGTTAGATACACGCCTGCTTCTTTTTCTGAACATGTGTTCCTTATAATTAAGATGCAAAAATTCGAAAAGGAGGGAACAAATCACAGATCGCAGCGAGCCAAATTTTAGGGCAGTTTTTAAACACTGTGTAATATGATATATTAAACAGTGTTTGAAATAACTACAAATGCTTAGATTTTAACTTGATGAATATAATACACTTTGATATACTGAGGCATATGTGCATTTGATATGTTTAAATTCTTTTCATTTTAGCGAGGTTTTAATGAACCCTAGAACCTGGTTTAAACACCCGGCGACCCAAGTCGGTAGCCCTATAGTCAACCCTTTTTATGTTTGGAATGTCATATCTCGCCATTTATTCATCTTTGTAGTTGTTTGTTTTTGTGCTGTTTGTGGTTGACTGTGGTCCTTGAATGCTATATTTCCTGTTCGACTTTTATATCTACTTTTATATGCCAAACGTGCATGTATAAAACTCACCAAAGAGAAGAATATCTCGGCGATCTAGGCATTCGTTGTACGACTACCCTAGTTTCATCTTTGTAGTTGTTTGTTTATTTGTTTCTGTTGTGTTTGTGGTTGACCGTGGTCCTTCAATGCTACATGTCCTGTCGACTTTGATATATGCTTATATTGTAATTAAATATGTGATGAGACGTTATTAAGTAATATGTCTGTCTACACAAATTGACAATCGGAGGTACGCCTTGAAATGGTCAGTGGAGCGCTGTGGTCTAGTGGTAGAGCCTTGGACCCATGATCCAAAAGTCGTGGGTTCGATTCCCATCATTGCCATATGCGTTGTGTCCCTTAGCAAGACACTTTATCTACATTGCTTAGTACTGGTCCTACCCAGGAAGATATCGAGAGTGATGCAAATAAGTTCATAGAGCTTTCGTTACAATCGATGTAAAATAAATAAGTTTAAACTAATCAATGCTTTTTTATGGACTGTCTTTACAAAGGGCGATCCATCGCTGGTTACCAACTATAGACCGATATCTCTTCTTAGTGCAGTAGATAACGTTTTCGAAATGTTTCTGTTCAAACACATCTTTAACTTCGTTCGTGACAATCATTTTCTTACTGATTTTCATTTATTTATTCTTGTTGATTCAACTGTTAATTAGCCAATATATCTTTCCAATGCGTTTTGCCAAGCTTTAGATGCCGGTAAATAAGTACGTGTTATATTTCTCGATATCAGTAAGCCTTTACTGAGTCTGGCATAAAGCTATTCTTATCAAGATAAACGCAGCGGGAATTTCTATGACTTTATAAAATTACTGTCGAGTTACCTTGAGAACAGGCGCCAGCGTGTTGTAATTCCTGGTTCAAAATCTAATTGGAATAAAATAAACGAGGGTGTCCCACAAGGGTTAGTGTTGGGACCACTCCTATTCCTTGTTTATATTATATATGGCATTGTTGGGAAAAACATTACATCGAAAATACGCTTATTTGCTGATGACACTAGCCTCTTTCTTATAGTCATTATAGTGACTCCCGGACTACAGCTAATGTTTAAATAAAGATATAGTGAAGATAACTGATTGGTCAAACAAATGGCTTGTCACTTTCAACCCATCAAAAACCAAATCCCTATTGATATCAATAAAAAACAACAAACCTTTTCACCCCCACTTGTTATGCATACCCAGGAAATAGAAGTTGTTTCCTCGCACAAACACCTATGTGTTTATCTTTCCAATGAATGTTGCTGGCACACACAAATAAACTACTCTAAAAAAAAGCATGGCCCCGAATACACCTAATGAGGAAACTCTCAATATCCTTCATAAGACCTATTTTAGAGTATGCTGATGTTATTTGGGATAATTGCACAAACAACGAAAAAGAAGAACTCGAACACTACTAAACTTGTATCAATCTATAAACTTAATCAAGAATCATGCTGGGAAAGTCTAGAATCTCGTCGCCCCAGACCTAAGCAGATTCTCTTTCACAAAATGATCAACCACGTTACACCTCCTTATCTCTCCAATTTAGTCCCACCCCTAGCTAGCAAATCATCTCGATATAATTTAAGAAATGCAACGGATTTGCAAACCCCTACCGCAAGAACTAACCGTTACCTCATTCCTTCGTTCCTTCTGTATTCGTGAATGGAACAGGCTCCCACTAGAAGTAAGAAATTCCGAGTCACTGAATTCATTGAAAAATATCTGAAACGTGACACTAAGCGGCCTCCTAATTGTTGCTACTATGGCACTAGGAAAAGACAATTATTCTATACTCGTCTGCGTACGAATTGTAGTTTCCTCAGTCACCATCTGTTCTTAAAGATCATTGTTGATTCCCCACTATGTCGCAGTGGCAGAATTGAAAATACCCACCATTTTATCTTCACTTGTCCGATATACCGAATAGGTAAATACGCACTTAAGCATGCAATAGTTCCCTTATGCACAGTTTCACTCAAAACAATTAATTTTGGAAATCCACTGGTCTCTTACCAAACACAAACAAAGGTGGCTATATTTGAAGCTGTGCATGGTTTTTTATTAGCAAATAAACTTTTTTAAATTTATTATCAATTTTTATTATACTACTTCCCTTATTCTGTATTCAGGAGCTCAGATGTTGTTAGCAGAGTGTCATCGTGTTGTCTACTTTAACACATTCTCTGCTTCGTCACCCAAGAATTCCATGTTGATGTTTTTTTCCTGTTTTTTTTCTTTTCACTAAGACCTGTTTGCATCGGGTTTTGTTTTCTTCCCGTTTACGCGAAATAATGTAAATATATATATAAAATGGTCGCCATTTCGATGTTAAGCTGTATTAGCCACAAAGATAAGTTGTATTTGTTAAATACCAAGGAGAGGAACTTTATAAGAGTGTTGTCTTTATTCCAATCCTATTAACTTTGTACTATTTATATATGCATGTTGTATAATATGGAACTACAATAAATTTAAACCAAACAATGCTTTGGAGGTAACCATACATGCTTTGGAGGTAACCATTTAAAAGTAATTGGCAGTGATTCGTTTGTGATTGGTTTTATACAAGACTCACAATAATGTTTAGCGCTCTTTATTAGAAAAATACAGATGAAAATGAAAGATTGTTTAATTCATCACCTCACAATTAATAATTATTCATAAAACTATTATAAATTGCAGTGTCAACATGGACGATGCATTTGTGTTTATCTTCTTGATTTACAATATTTTAAAAGGACACATGGCAATTTTGATTTTCTAAAACCTCGCGGAGTCCCGTTAGTTTTGGTACTGATTTGCCTATTTTAAAATCATTTTTAATAATTATATAACTAGTTCAAAGTAAATTATTTTTACATAGTGCTAATTGGTGAATATATTGCACTAATAAATATTAAAACCTGTGGTAGAAATACCAAGAACAACAGAAAACTCATATTTAATTATATTCGAACAGTTTTAAAGTCAAAATGTTATTAGATTAACAAAACAAGGTGATAATTTGGATACTTGATAAATAATTCAAGATTGCCATGTGTCCCTTTAACACCACTTATGTAAAATAATTGATTTACTGCAGACAGGTTCATATTTAGCACTGCTCTTGACGTATATATCTCGAATTTGTGACTAGCACTCTAAACAATGGCAAAAATAGAAACGACATAACATAAACAGGCATAAAATTATAAAAACAGTTTCCTTTTTTAAATCTGATTCATATAGTCTAATACAAATAAATATCTCAAGAACACCTTTAGGTGAACTAAACACACCACGTCAAACAATACTAAATAAATACTACGCGTATGTATGAATCATAAACTAATAACGAAAAAAGTAATCACAGACGAAATAGAAAATACTGAAACAACGCGTCGAAATAATTCGAAATGTTTCTTTATCATTTTGGAAACTATTTTATTTGTAGATTATCTATTTTCCGTTTCTCCAATTCTCGCGATAGGTAGAGATTCTGTATTTGTTTTAAAATACTAAATATATAACCTTAATGATTTTAGTTCCTAATAAAAAGAGAATCAACATCGGTATCGTCATAAAAAGTAACTATCTAAACGACATATTAAGTTCAGTATATGTATAAATAGCAACAAATTAATATAACAACATTTCTACGGGAAGGCTTAGTGGTTGAAAAATACTCTTTAGCAAATACACTTAACAATTATATGAGTCACAAATAACATTAACTGTCTTTATGTGATATATTTTAAGCTAGTCATCGTCGGAATATACATTTAATTTATCATGTTACCCTCTATTAATCACATACTGTACAGTTATTTTTACTGGTTAATTTGCGTTTTCCTCTTCATAAAAGTAAAGTTTGAAGTACACACTAGATACTATTCAATATTTCCATGACTTTTCAATGATCATTTAGCTTTGGGAATAGTTCCTTAAACGTACATGTTATATACTTATTGAAATCAAACGCTAAAAATGCCAAATTAAATGCATAAATGCGTTTTAAAACGCTTTAAATGTTTTTTAAATGTACATGTTATACACTTTTTGAAGTCGACATAATGGAACGCTAAAATGCCCAGTTAAATGCATAAATGCGTTTTCGAATGCCTTCAGCAACACAGATATACATAACGCAATTCAACTATTTTAGTTGTCTTCAACGTTATCATTGGGGACTTGAATCCGCAATGCTGGATCGGCCTTCTTATCGTAGCTCCTCTGTGAACGCTTTACTCTTGATTTGTCGGTTGAATCAAAGAATTCTGGGTCCATTCCCATATTATATTCCTTTGTTCCGTCGAAAATCTCTGGCTCCTTTTTTTTGTTTCTTCTCCTTGATCTTTTCTTTCGTCCACCTTCGGTAGTTTCAGTTGCTGAGTCTCGTAACGGTAGGGGAGCTAATAGCCCGGCTTTGCCACTTGGTGTCGGTGGAAATGCGTCCGTCCCAACACCAAGTGTAGCTTTACCATTAAACACAAGCCTTTCGTTAGACTGTGTTCTTGTGTTGAACTCATCAGATCTATCTGTATGTATATCCTCTTCCTCCGTCTGTGGCTCCGATTTGTCATCTTCCGGTCTCACCATCATTTGTTTCTGTTTTCTTCGTATGATTATCACGGTCACAATTATAGCTATTATGACTAAGAGCAAAACACAACCAAGAATAACGACAGGTATAAGAAGGTCTGTGTTTTGCGTTTCCGATCGAAAAGCAGGCGCTTCCGGGTACGTTGTGTCATTGCGAAACGGCAGTCTTTCTTTTACTCCAATGGTTAGAATGGCAATGGCTGATAGTTCAGCAGAGCTAGTTTTTCGGACCTAAAATCATGAACATAGACATAATCACCTATAAGGACAAAATAGTGCAATACGCTGCTGACTCATTAACGACTTATAATAACACTATTAGTAACATTTATATTGATATAGCATAGGAAACACACACACGGGTAATCTATGTTTCTGGCTTTTCAAATTTTAAAAATCTTCAAAAAACCATTTTAATTATTAATTTTAAATACGTTTCAGGATTCATATACTTACCTCGTTAATATCTTATATTGCAAAAATAAAAAAAAGTCAACACCACATAATGAATGGCAACTGCGTTTCAAAGCAGTGCTGATTAGGTAAAACAGGATAACTCATGTCTTCAGTATAATACATAACACACAGTTAAGAAATATTAAGAAAATTGGGCATTATATCGACACGTTTGAACTAATTTTAGTTTTAGTTATTTATATTGTAAAGAAACCTACCTGTATAACAATTCTAAACTCTTTGTCCATCAAACCCGAATCCCTCACAGATATTACCTGGGTAACATTACCATTGTTTGGATTAACGCTGAATAAGTTATGTTCATTTCCTACAATACAAATATGATCTCATGCAATAATTTTAAGTCAAATGACACTTTATCAATATCCGAATCATGAACATATTTGGTGAAACAGAATCAGGAGAAACCGGGTTCAAGCCTCGCCGACGTCACTGAGATTCGTCGGTGTGTTTCATATTATACAACATGAATATAAATGAGAAAAATGGTCTTATAGAAATCACAGCACACAAAGGCAAAGCCACCGTAGTCCGCACTGTACCACAAACAAAGAGCAAATTAACTATTCAATGAAAAGGACAATTCACAATACAAAGAGTGGTGAAGACAGAGTACCCGACTTGGAACGATCAGTAGACAATTTGTCCCACTGGTTAGCCTTAATCGACAGTGTAAATAATAGTACATCCAATCAAAAGACCATCTCTAACGATAAAATCCACATCCAGAGAAATTAGGAAACGATAAACGTATATGTTTTTTCAAAAATATATGAAAAAACATAATTAGAAACACTTCAGGATGTAAGCAGAATTGTACCGAACAACCAAAGCAGTTGCATTCAAAGAGAAACCCAATCTAGGGTACGACCAAAAATGAGAAAAATGGTCTTATAGAAATCACAGCACACAAAGGCAAAGCCACCGTAGTCCGCACTGTACCACACACAAAGAGAAAATTAACTATACAATGAAAAGGACAATTCACAACACAAAGAGTGGTGAAGACAGGGTACCCGACTTGGAACGATCAGTAGGCAATTTGTCCCACTGGTTAGCCTAAATCGACAGTGTAAATAATAGTACATCCAATCAAAAGGAAATCTCTAACGATAAAGTCCACATCCAGAGAAATTAGGAAACGATAAACGTATATGTTATTGTAAGAATATATTAAAAAGATAGTTAGAAACACCTCAGGATGTAACCAGAATTGTACCGAACAACCAAAGCAGTTGCAGCCAAAGAGAAACCCAATCTAGGGTACGATCAGAAAACCCGAGGGACGGAAGTTCATGCAACAACCTCCCCTTTCGGGTTTTCAGAAGATGCAACCATGGAGTCCCACGAGGTTGTCCGGTCATCTCCCAAGAGAAAAATAAAGCATTGTGATTGACTGTAGAGGGGTCGGTCACCAAGCATGAAGTGTGTTGTTATATTAAATAGTCGTATCGTTTTGACGAATTTCCTGATTAGTTCTTTAAGTGGTCAGGATATCCGTCAGTCCCCTTTAATTTCCGAAGTTTATAGATCGCATGTCCATAGAATAAATAGTGTGATATTCCTAGTTACAGAAACGCTTTTAGGTCGGTGATGTACTTCTCCAGCGGCGATAGAACTTTGAGAAAGATATACGTAGTTTATGATAACGAAAACCTTGCTGAAGAAATGTACTTGTAATAACTTGGAGTTAAAGGTAATATACTAATACAGCAAGATAATAACCTCGTACATCGGATGTGGACGTAAACCGAGTGGTAACGTCTATCAGAGTATATGCTCCGAGCAAAGAATCATAGGAATCTATTCATTGGTAAGAGAAGTACAGGTTCCCGGATTCCAATGTATCATTCCCGTCTCTCTGGGGTGACGATCGACGGACGAGACTAATGAAATTTGAACTGCCCAATAACAAACCGGCGAAACTTAGTTACGCCTGTAAGGCTTGAACCCGTGTCTTCCGGTTCCGAGTCCACCGTGATATCCACTGGGCCATACCATTCCCTATTAGTCAGAAGTAATATACCAATAAGTAAACATCCGTAAGATAACTCCGTTAGAGGTAAAAAGAAACTTGAAAATATTAATTAGAATAAACGAGTATAAATAATTATTACTTATATGAACATACAGCAAGGTGTATTTCATTTTGTGTCACTTTTTTGTGTTTCATTTTTTGTTCATAAACAGTTTTCGAAATGTTTTCATGATTTTTTCTCGTGATATGTCATTATTTGTGTACATGGTACATATACTTGTCCGAAACTAATGCGTAACTTAAAACACAAATGCGCTCAAAATGAGCCCACAAACATGTGCTTTACTTACCAGACTCGATGGAATATACAAGCCGCGTTCCGAGGGTATCATCATCCCTAGCCGTAATTGGTGTTGGTTTGATCTGTAATAGTCCCTGTAAACAACAAAGGTTTTATATGTGATGCAACAATCATAACCATATAACGCCATGCGCAAAAAATAAATAAAATGTGTCATGCAACTCCGTTTTGGTTAAAACAAAATTACGTGCATAGTTTTACAAACTGCGCCCCTGCCATTTAATAAATAATGAAAAGGGGATCCTTTGGAAGCAACAAACAAGAAAAGTGATAAAAGTAGCAAACTCGGTGTGTGGGCACTTTCGACTCCGAAATCTGGCATAATTTAAAAAATATATAAAGTGCACTCAGAAACAGGACGTAACAGTGGTGAGTAACAACATCCTTTATTTGAAACATTTGATGCAAAATACAAAAAATATATAGCCGAACGTTGTTCTTGTCGAAGAGCACTTTTTCCCAAACTTTGAAAAAATATAGAATATGCTCGAGTTTTAACCTCATATATGGCGGTATGTTTTGATAACTATGCAAGGGGCATAACTATAAGATTTCAAGTTTGAATTCATGGTGATCCACGTTCTGATCAATTTTGATGGGATCTGAAGAAAAAGGAAAATAATAAGAAAATCTGCCAAAAATGTTCAATCAATGTACATGAACTTGTCTTAGACTATATTGTGATAGAAAATAAAGAGTTAGAGTGTTTACAAGTAAAATCAGTTTTTCACAAACCGGATTACAATAGGGCTACCGCCTTGGAAATTTTTAAAAATATTCCAACATGTCAAAGACCTTATGATCAATTTCATTCTGACCTAGTTAAATAAAGATCTTATAAAATTATAAGTGAGCTGGATGGATCATAACAATGTCTAATATAGCACTTTAAAATATATCAAAAGCCATAACTCAGCCACATATTGTCGCATCTGGATGATTCTAGAATTGTTCTGATATAACTATTCAGACCAAGTTTGTTCAAATGTGTATAACGTGTGTTTGAGTTATCATAGTAGTTATGTCCATTATGCTTAAAAGAGTCGGACCATATATGGCGGGAGTGGCCGGTGTTCGAACTCATCCAAGAATGTATAGATAAACACAATGGTGTATAGATATACACAACGGATAACGTTTTCATTTTCTAAGAGAAAACCAGCTGTGAGCAATAACACGCCATACCGTTTTGTCCAACTCCGTAAGCGTCTCGTATGGCGGCGCTGTGCATGGCGTTCCACAATTGGGGTAATCAAAATACGGTTTTTGATCATCAACATCCTGTATTGTGATATTCAGTGTCGTATACGTGATCTTGGAGCCAGACTGACCGCCATTATCCTGTTTGTAGATAATATATTTAGCAATGTTGTACATAACAAATATCATTATATATTATAATCCTATATATCAAGCAATGAATAATATGAAACATAATTTTACTTATTTTTCATTGAAATATCGGAGAACATGGTTTGCGTATTGACATCGAGTATTACACATGGAACCTATATACAGGTAGCACTTGGTGGTAAAAAACAAATAGCTTGGACTCGAACCCACGACAGTTTGATTAACATGCAGGCGTTTCCATCACTGAGCGATTAACATTTTATATTTGTTACGATTTATTATATAAAAAAATATTGTATTCGAACTCGCTAAGTCATTATCAAGTGTATATATTTGTATTAATTTTGCATGTTTGTAAAACAAAAAACAATAATGATGTCGTGTACTGCGTTTTATTCAATTGTTTCCATGTGTACGTTAAGTTAATACTCTGTTCAGAATACAAAAATCTTTCAAAGAAAAAGAAGAGAGAGAAAACATAATTAGTTTTACTCATGCGAATTGTGTATGAATGGTTAAATGGATTGATGGATATTGGGATACTTGAATGGATAAACGAACAGAGACAGACGGGCGTTCAGACAGACATATCTGTATCATAGACGGGTGGATGGAATGGTTTGAAGAAATACATAGTGTATAATTAGATGGACAGACAGCAGAGCAGACAGACGAGAATAACATTATGCAGACGATTACATAATTATTGAGTTGAAGATTTGAAAATATAGCAATATATTTAGGGATATGTGCTAAAATGTGATACAGAATGTGTATTTTCAACAAATGAAGTTAACATGCGTAATATGCGTAATAAAATATGCATCATTTGGAAGTCCATTGGCTTAATGGTATTTTAGGAAATATTGAAAAAACATTTAGTGAATTTACGTAAATTGATAAGGTGGATGATCCATCACTTCCATAGACGAGGCACGTTAACCGTAGTTATCTGGAGGGAGGTTAATGTCTGCTAGACTACAACACACATACAAAAACATATAGATTAACATCTAAATGAGAAAAAAACCTACCGTAACACTTATATTCAGTATTTGCGTAAATGGTTTTCGATTAGCCGGATTGTCATAGTCAATAGTTTTCTTGAGAGTAATGACTCCGATTGTAAACGTTGGTATCTGAAAGACGTCCTTGCCATCCATCTGAAATGTAAAATAAATGTTTCGTGTATTAAAAATCTATATAAAGCATGATTTTGCAATGCTAAAAAGGATGAAAATGGTCCTGTAGAAACCACAGCACCCAAACGCTGTCCGCACAGTACCACAAACTGAAACATAGTCAATAAACAGGACAATATACGAAATAAAAAGTGTGCGTGTGAATAGCGTTTTTTACTCACACAATTGAATGAGAAAACGTTTTATTCTGTTATTCTGTATGTTTTGTTGTGTATATATACATGAGTTAATCAGTCAATAAGCACGTATGACAGTAAATAAGCAAGTGTGTTAAACTGTAGTAAGGTCGGAAATAGATCTTGAAGTGAAACCAAATATCCTAACTTAGTGTTGAGCTGTTGCTACTGTCTATCAGTTATGATTAACTTGTTCAGTAACAAGAGATAAAACAAAGAAAATGATATTTGAATAAAAGCCATATTTACCTCAGTAATAATATAGGGTTCTAATCTAAAACCGAAATTGTTTTGTTGTGGAATATCTTGGTCTGAAACTTTGCCGGCGAAACTGTAAATTGTTGCATCAACGGCTTCTGACTGAAAATATTTGAACTTTATAAGCATTGTGATTACTAAGCTATAACTAAATAATTTTTGGAAGGACTTTTTTTAGCAAAGGACGACGAGTTTGCGATACTGAGTATTTAATAATAATAAAGGTATAACCTCTTTACTTTAAAGCCACACATATTTGGTCTCTATAATCCCAAAGAACGAACAAATAATATACCAAAAATGGCACACTAAATTAATGAAAATGCATTTGTTACAAAAAGAAAGGAGAATTATTTACTAGCCGCCAGTATGCGACAATCCTAGACCAACACGTCCTGTGTTGCAATGGATTTCCTACAGGTAAAATAAAAAATTCTTAGAATGATTTACCATTTATCTAGATTGTCGTAGAAGCAAAAAACCCCAACCATCCTTTACAACAACAATTATACAGAACACCCTGGGCCACTGAATCTGGCCAATGCATATATGCGTGGACTCACATGAGTCGTAGCAATAACGTAAGATTAAAGTTAATTCAACTTTGTTATTTTCATATCACTGCTATGGTTTCAAGTTACCTCATTCATAGTGGTATGATATGGCGCTCCAATAAACGTAGGCATGAATTCGTTAACAGGATTGACGTTGATGGAAACCTCATTGTTCTGTAATAGTTCATAATACACATATATAAATACGAGCAATTCATCCTAACAGTAATGTTATCAACATATGGCAATAGTATTAAAAAGTTGAATTTACAATGCATTTGCATATAGACTGCAGCTGGAAATCTAGAAAATTAAACTTGAAATTAAAATCTTAAACTCATTAGGTACTCGTGTACTATCATCATGATTCAGGTTTTTAAAATACTGCAACGGTATTACAAAATAAGCTACATACAACTCTTAAAACATGACAAATTGCACAAGAACAAGGGGGAAACAGTCTTAAAGTAGCTATCCCGTCAACAACAGCCAACTTTTACAACATAAGTACATCTTTTCTAAACCTACTGGCGACGAGGTATATGTATAACTGACATACTTTGAGAATACAAATTCTATAGGCAAAATATAAACGACTTTAATCAGACTTTAATCAGCCTGGCCATATCCCAACACTGGAGGGCAGCATTTTTTAAATGGTACCCTCCCAATCTCATCATCTCGGAATCAATAGGCGTATTCGACTGGCCGTTTTCGTTGAGTACCGCTTTTCCGTTGAGCATGTTTTTCATTCGGCTGGCCTTTTTATTTTTTCTCGTTGAGTACTTACTTAACGAAATAAAACCTCCGTTATGCAAGTCATGTGTTCAAAACAACATAACCGCCGATAAAGAGAAAACATGCGGAGGGCTAATATTTTCTTCTCTTTATCTCTTTGTTGTCTTTCTGACATACCATGCACATTTGTCGATAGTTTATTTATTTATCTATACATTATCTTATCGTTTAATTTTAATAGCCTACATGGTAGATAAATGCGGCCCGTTCAATAATTATTCCCCGGCTGAAATCGCGAATATAGTTGTGCTTATAACTGGAACGGGGAACTATTTGTATTTTCCCTCAGTTATTTATCCCATATAGATAACAAGATGAAAACTGTGTAATTTATTAATGTCTGATGAGATGGTGATATTGTCAGGCGACAGTAAATCGCAAGATATAGGTAAACTTTGTTCAGTTGTTGGTCATACTTTTAATTTCTAATCCTTGCGGGTTATAAACACTGTGAATTTTGGCCGTTTTATAGCAAAACGGGATTTGAGTGTTTACTGATATTCTTTAGGTAAAAGGGTTGTCTGTTGTGCAAATGTTAGTATCTCGGTAGCATAATTTACTTTAAAAGAAAAAGCAAGAGAATGTTGACTACTATGTGAAATTTATTGTAAAAGGTTTGTATGATGTTTTACGTCATTTTTAGCACATTTAAGGCTATATATGACGGTCGATTCCTTCGTGGTGGAGGCCACTTATTCCTGGGTAGAACCAGTACTATACACCTCCCGCAACCCGTAATAATCAACATTTTTAAATGGTAAACGTTGCATTATTGTTTTTTCTATTCCAGCGGAGATTTGATCATTGAAAAAAATGAGAAAACAACAACAATGTAAACCAATATCAAAAGTGTTTCGCACTTCTTGTTTCAGTTGCAGGATTTATAAACTGGGTAGATGCTTCTGTTGACCGGGTTAGTAGAGACGCTGCTTTTAGAAACTTTTCTCCTCGCTGCTGGGAGCTCAGCTTGAGAAAGTGTTGATTCTAACGAATGGCAGGATGTATACAGTACTAATGTTACCTCGGTCCCAGGAAAAGAAGATGGTCTGTCTCCACCTCGATTAAATCAACTGTTATATATAACCTAGAATGTGCTGTTGATGGCGTAAAACACCATTTAACAAAAACAACAGCTCGAAATTGATAAAACAAATATGCGTTTTAGAACTGGGAATATGATCAACAGAAGAAAAAAAACCCCGCAAAATAAGACTGTAACGAAACACAGCAATTGCAACTGACCTGTTGTGAAATTTCCCATGATAAACTCTATTAATTTAAAATGATTATTTATGACCGATTTGTCATTATAAACAAAATCAGCATTTGTAATCATCATTGGAGAATCAGCTTCAGTTAATTTATAGCAGGAAGGTTTATTTCTTTACTGTCATCTATAAAGAATGTTGGTGCAGAGACAAGGAGCCATTTTGGAAGGATCTTGACATGATGGAATGAAACAACGCTTGGAAAGATATTGAACCATCCCATGAATGACACATTCTATTGATTTAATGACTGATTTGTTGATATAAACAAAATCGGCATTCATACACAGCATGGTAGAATTCATATAACTTCAAACAGCCTGACAAGTTCAATTCTACACCATCATTGTATGTTGAGGAACATTACCTTCGGTATAATCTATTGAGTACAACACATTCAAATGAAGGAAGCAATTAAATATTGGCTACTAGGGCAGCAAACGATAATATTGGGATGCTTGTTATAGAATGAACTGGTCTTTTTAAATGAAATACAGCAATCAATTGAAAAAACTCTCAAAAGTATAAAACCTTGCTTGGTAACATACTAGAATCTGATCAGAAGTGAAAGTACGGGTTAGGCGCAGCAATGAGATACTTCGTACACACATGTATTGCAACTGACATGCAGTGGTTTTCCCATGATAAATTCTATTAATTTAGATTGATTATTTATGACTGATTTGTCATTATAAATCGGTATAAATCAGCATGGGGGAAATCACACAGCTTCAGTTAAGTAATAACTGGAAATTTTACGTCATTTTTGAAGGATCTTGACATGGTGGAATGAGTATTTATGGCTGATTTGTTGATATAAACAAAGTCAGCATTAATACACAGCATGGGAAAATTACCATAACTTCAGAGTCTGACAAGTTCATATCTACACCATCATTTGATGTTGACAAAATAATACTCTGAGTATAATATACTGAGTGATACACTTCCAAATAAATATATATATATATATGTGTGTTTAGCTCTACTGACCAAATGCTACACAAGCTCAAGTGATAACCTTGCGTCTGTCTGTTTCCGTTGTAATGGTCGATTTAATAGCAATATATTGTCTGGGAATATCTTATTATGAATATTAGTCCCAATATACGGTATGCTCCAACCAAGATAGCCACTATTAGTATGGCAGACACTTAGGGATCACTTTGTCCGTCGTCTGTTGTCCGTCGTCCGTCGTCGTCCGTCACATTTTAATCTGCAACTTAACCTTGGAAAGTATTTGACCTATGTTCATGAAGCTTCACACGCATCTTCATCTTAACCAAAGGAATGCTGTTACATGTGTCCAATAACTCTGACTTTCAGTTTGACACAGTTATGTCCCCTTTAATAAAACTTTATCCTGCAACATAACCAGGCTCATAACTGGCCATAACTTAAGAAGTATTTGCAATAACTTAAGAAGTATTTGACTTATGTTCATTAAACTTCAAACACGTATTCATCACACAGAATATTGTTACCCACGACCAATAACTCGGACTTTCATTTCAGCAGAGGTATGCCCCTTTTCATAAAACTTTAACCTGCAGCCTGGTTAGCTCATACTTGACCATAACTTAAAAAGAATAAACTATGTTCATGTAACTTTACACACATATGTCCAATAACTTTGAGTTTCATTTTTGTATTCCCCTTTTTCATATAAATTTAACCTGCAGCCTAACCTAGCTCATAACTTGGCAAAATATTGACCTATGGTCATGAAACTTTATACAGTTCTTCCTTATCAATTATCCAATGCAGATCTATTCCCTTTTTTATAAATGTTCACACTTTAAAAAAAACTGCTCCATAATTCATGAAGGATTACACCCCCTGTATTCAAACGTTATAGTTAGATTGTACTTGGTGAAATAAGCACACGGCAGGCGAGGGTTCCGTGGAACACCCTTCTAGTTATGACTGCTGAGCCGAAGGCTCACATGTGAGCTATTGTGACCCCTTCGCCCCTTGTCGGTCCGTTTTTAACTTTTGCTTCACATGTCACATTGATAATCCTGAGGTTAATGCTTTTCGAATGTGTTAAAGATAGGTCATCGTCACATTCAAGATGGCCGTCGTCACTAAAACAATCAAAACAAAAAATCTTCTTCTCAAGAACCGCACAACAGATTTTGAAAAAACATATTTTTTTAGAAATGATCGCTAACCTCTTGACTTTTCGGATAAAGTCCCCGGGTCAAAAATTGCTGCGACCCGGGGGTCCAAAGTTTCGTATGGAGAGTTACAATGTTTTGCATAGACTTGAAAGGTAAAAATCTTTAAAAATCTTACTCTCTGAATCTACAAGTTTAATATTTTTATTTACCATCAGCTTATAGCACTCTACCAAGTTTATTCAAATGGTGACCCTGTGGTCAAATTTGGCCCCGCCCCATTGGTCACATGTTCTACAAAGACTTGTATATGGAAAAACTTCAAAACTATTTTTGTTTGCAGATACAAAAGCCAGAGGTTTAATTTGTTGCAGTCATTATAAGCTTATGGTCCTCTACAAAGTTTGTTCAAATGGTGATAGACCCTTTTGTCAAACACCGGCAGTCATATAGGGATTTAAAAAAAAAAATCTCGGAAACTACAGAAGCCAAAGTGTTAATATTTTGTAAAAAACATAGCTTATGGTTCTATACCAAATTCTTTCAAAACATGATCCTGGGATCAGATGTGGTATTGTCACAGGGGCCACATGTTTTACATGAACTTACATACTAAAACACGTTAAAGCATTCTTCTTCTGTGAAACCACAAACAGATTCAGTCAAAGCTCTCAAATGTTATATGTAGCTTCAGTTTAACTTTATGGTACTCTATCAAGGGGTCCAATGTTCCAACTCTTGATGTGGGGGCGGGGGGTGTGGGGTGGGGGGGGCGTGTGGGGGGATTTAAAAAAAATATTCTCGGATACTACAGAAGCCAAAGTGTTAATATTTTGTAAATAACATAGCTTATGGTTCTATACCAAATTCTTTCAAAAGATGATCCTGGGATCAGATGTGGTATTGTCACAGGGGCCACATGTTTTACATGGACTTACATACTAAAACACGTTAAAGCATTCTTTTTCTGTGAAACCACAAACAGATTCAGTCAAAGCTCTCAAATGTTATATGTAGCTTCAGTCTAACTTTATGGTACTCTATCAAGGGGTCCGATGTTCCAACTCTTGATGTGGGGGCGTGGGGGGGGGGTGTGGGCGGGGGGCGAACAGTTTTAGTACTAACGATGTTTTAATTGCATAAATAATATTGCAACAAATACATTTAAATCGTATAATAAGTTATAATTATTTAAATACTAGGTGATTTATAGGTGGTAACAATACCCAACTGCATTGTACCTAGCCTAAATATACACATATGTACATAAAAATACAACAGTTTTTTTGAAAATCGTAGGTCAAATATTAGCGTAGACCTGCAGATCGTTGAAGAATGGTCACAAAATTCTGATTTTGACAAATCAAGAATGAACTCTTGCAAAGTCCAAACGCTCTACACGATTAGATTTTGGCATTTTTTCAATTATTTTGCTTTTAAAATAAAGGTTGGACATATTTGTCCGGAATGACATTCCCCGATTTTGGGGAATTGGACATAAAACGTCTTGATAAAAAAACAACACAATTTCACACTCACCTTTTGACGAAAATTTCTGCGCTGGGCACCGTAACGGAAAATGCACGGTGACAATTTTAACGCATAACAATAGCGTTATGGTGCCCGGCTTTGATTCCCCACCGTGGTAGAGAACCATTAATGAAAAAATCCGACGTCACAGCAAGTTTATAAATAGATATTGGTTTCCCCCATGACCAACACGTTTTACGCAAATGAATCGGTGAACACTTTACTAGAATATGTATTATTTTATTCATAGTTATCAAATATTGATGTAATGCGTAATTATTTTCTTAAAGATATGAATAATGTATTTTTTTGGATTAACGTGTTACTTAAATAAAAACATAATACATAAATACATAAAACTTCCTTTTTTTTTTTAAGAACGAAATGGACCCTTGTGTTACATCATCCCCGCCTCCCAGGTATAATAAAATAAATATTGCATCCCAGTGAGGGTGACAGTGGATATTGTCAACAGGGATGCAATATTTATATAATACACGTTTTTGCGTGCAATATTTGTGTAACTCTTGCCTTACTTACCGGTATGGTGGCACAGGTAAATACCAGCACTATCGTCGTCAAGGATAAGTGAAACTGAAGAGCAATAACAGTATCAACATGAATTATTAATTTGAATGCACAACACACAATACCAAGAATACTACTAAATTTCAAAAGAGGCAATCATATGGGGGAGTAAAAATGAATTGTTGGCTTTGCGAAGCATAGCGGATGGCTTCGGCAAGATTGCAAAAATGGTCAAGGAGCATCTGTTTTCATCCTGTATAACCATATCAGATATGAAAACATATAGCAAGTAATAACACAAATCTCCATTTATATTCGACGGCTAGGCACGTTGAAATGCACAGTAAGTGGCGGAAATATACCACAAAATCTTACGCTAGTAAATATAGAAATTATTATCGCAACGTTTTGAGTTATCGCAACGTTTTGAGATGACTGAAGTTCTGTCCAAACTGCCTATGTTAGTTCGTGGGAATTTCATAAATTCTACCAAATAAAGACCTCCAAATAATTAGTTAAACGGTATTTTATAGTAAAAAAGAGTATGATAATGGACCTTTGAAAACGGCCTAGCACGACACGTACGAAATATTGCAGTCTCGTGTTGATTGAGACTGTTCATGAGCGGTAGTGAAATGTGCTAGCTACCGCTCACGCCATCTAGCCCCGGGTTGAGCAGAACTCAATATTTATACAAATCAACAGTACAGAATTTTAACCATCCCGAATATGGCAAGCATATGGCAGTGTATATAGCAATATTTGTATCTTTATTTCATCCCCTATATCCAGCGGCGTATGGTCCCAGGATCTAATAAAATTGTATGCCCCGAAGAGCGAAATAAACAAAAAGGAATTTAGTTGGGAGCAGCGGTTATGAAGCCTGCGTATCACAAGTAACAGCCAAAAGACTAAATTAAAAAGCAGACAACATATCCTATGAGTGGTTAAACAATACCCAGAGCCTTTTATCGGCCGGAGTAGTGGAACCACCCAATCGAAAATTAAGTAAGAAAACAAAAGAAATTGAAAATGAACCACCGATCACTGAATATAAGAATCGGGCTTAGCGATCTCCAAAGATCGAATGAATAACAATACTGGTAAGACCGATCTATGGTTATGAGATTTCGTTGTGCGATATCTAACACAAAAGTACATTAAGGACTATCGGTCAGCCATCTTTGATCCAAAAAATCCAAAATCGATGAGATATGGTCAAGTGAATTTTTCAACGATGTACGTATTATACTTAGGTACGAGCAATGTCAACCATATAGTACATGACAGTAATTCAACACTTTTGATGTGAATATAATATTAGAAAGAATACTTATATGGCAGAAATTGTGCGCTTTATATTCGAAAAGTTTGGTGCAGGTTTACTCAAAGTTGTTTTGTTTTTTATGTGAAATAAACTGGTCCATAAAATAGTCCATTTATCCAGCGAGTGCAGACGAGACATCATTTCTGAATAAAATAAGCCATGTTATCACATCATCCAAAATTCGAAGTACACCATTGTTAAAAAAAAGAAGATATTCTTTCAATGGCATGTACTTTCAAAATAATCTCAGTGCTGTAGTATGGTGGCACTGACGGGTTTTAATTGTCAAATATTATAAAAGGCAACTATATATTTGGATGTATTAAACACAACTGAGTGACTGTTGTGAATAGAAACATGGCAAAACAAGAGTAATTTATTATTATATTCGAATAAAAACAGCACAAACTAAATAATAACATATGAATACGATCAAATGACCTGATTATCCGAATGTTTCACCATACCGCATGGTTTCAATTTACGTGCATGCTTTTCATGTGTATCATGTGTTTGTGTTGAAGGCACATGGCGTATAAAGAAAATCTTCTTTTTTAACAATGGTGTACTTCGAATTTTGTATGATGTGATAACATGGCTTATTTTATTCAGAAATGATGTCTCGTCTGCACTCGCTGGATAAATGGACTATTTTATGGACCAGTTTATTATTATAAAGCGCACAATTTCTGCCATATAAGTATTCTTTCTAATATTATATTCAAATTAAAAGGGTTGAATTACTGTCATGTACTATAGGGTTGACATTGCTCGTGCCTAAAATGCGTACATCGTTGAAAAATTCACTTGACCATATCTCATCGATTTTGGATTTTTTGGATCAAAGATGGCTGACCGATAGTCCTTAAAAGGCACAGTCACAGGCAATATTGTGTAATGAGCATATTGTAAATCATGGTATGGCCCTGTAAATGAAGTTGTAGAGGATAGTCCAAGAATTATTTTTGTCATTTTTAAACTTAACAGGTGCTGTTTCTTGATGGTTTCACATATATAAACCGCTAAATAATGTTGATTACTCCATTTAAAGGCAGATTTTGAATATATACAAAAACAGTGGTACTTTTATGGCATCAATTGCTATTTTGACCCCTGAAAATCACAAATATAATTTTTGAGTAGATGTTATTTTAAAAATAGCTTCATCTGGTTCAAAATCAGATGTTGATGAAATCAATTCAAAATCACTTTATTTTGAAGCAAAAGATTGGAACGGTTGTCGAGATATGGCATTTTGAAGTTTCTGGATTTACGCGTAAAAATCGAATTAATTTGACTTAGGCCGAAGCTCTTTTAAGCCCTCATATTTTGTAGAAAATGACTCTTTTTCTAGAAAAGGAAGACACCATTTTTCTCAGATTGAATGTATGAAACAACAAACTTCAGTCAGGTTTGAATGTCTACTTAGGTCAGATACCACTATTGATTTGAGGCTTTTGATTGGTTGAAAATGGTACATGGTCTATTAGGGCATGTAGTCGGAGTGTAATGTAGATTATTATTGGATTAAAATACCCAAACCTTAACAAATCCCATAAAACATTATTAAACCCATTAAAGCATTATATTTCCAACATAAAACACGTTAAAGACACATTTCCCAACTGAATGTAGTCGTTGAAAAATCATGGATAGCATGCTTTTTAACTGCTTACTTCTCGCTGACTGATTACCACTGAGACATTATATTGAGGCACCATCACAGAGGGTAATTTTGAAAAAAGTAAAATTTCTTTACTGCCAGTCTGGGGGTGCCCCATCTTCATTGAAGTATTAGAGGCTGTAAGCATTACATTACCGACCCACCCGACCCCCAACCATCCACTCCCACGCCCCCAATGTGTTGGTCACTTTTGAGTGTCTCTAAGATAGTTCTTTAAAACAAGTTTTTTTTCATCCGTTTAGATATAGGAATAGGGGGTGTAAGCGAAAAGGCTATAATGGAGGCCTATGGGAAATGCAATAGTGGTATTCGACCTAAAGCTATATTCTGCATGGGGTAAAAGTGAAAGTATGCTTAACTTTTCTAACACAATGATTTGAAAGTGTGAGAAAAGTTGAATTATGGTGTACTTTGACATTTCTTATAACTCTTTTAGTGATTTTTAATATTTGAAAGTTTTATAATGCAAAATAAGTAATTTAAATTATTTGTTAATGTTTGTGGGCACTACAAAATGGCCTGTAATGCACATGCTTGACACACTGTTAGGTATATCTAGTAATGTTTGTTTATTTCTGAGGAATCTGCATACATTTTTTGGCAAAAGTGTCAGAAAGCAACATTCTATGTCTGTCCGCAAAGCTTGTCGACAAGCCGCCTTTGTCTATTTTGTATAAGATGTTGAAGTAAACTCCGACTCTGAGTTCGTCGCTTCATTACGGTTAGTGTCCATATGCAAATAGTTTATGCGGTTTAATACATTTGACAAATTAAATTATTTAGTTGCCAAAAAATATGACCTTTTATATGTTTTATAAAAGATTTTTACTACCCCACCCCCTTCATTTTAATAAATGTTCATGGATCTGTACAGTAAACTGTGATTATTGCCTCAGGGTTGCACGAAAATGACCTGCAGAGTTGGTGCAAGCAATATCCAACAAAAAAGTACATTAAATAGCACAGTTACAGGCAATATTGTGTAATGAGCATATTGTAAATAATGGCATGGCCCTAAAAATGAAGTTGTTGAGGAAAGTCCAAGAATTATTTTTTTGTCATTTTTAAATTTAACAGTTGCTGTTTCTTGATGTTTCACATATATAAACCGCTAAATAATGTTTGAATATATACAAAAACAGTGGCATTTTTATGGCATAATTTGCTATTTTGACCCCTGAAAATCAAAAATATCATTTTTGAGTAGATGTTATTTTCATAATAGCTTTAAATGGTGCAAAATTACATGTTGTTGATGAAATCAATTCAAAACCACTTTATTTTGAAGCAAAAGATTGGAACGGTTGTCGAGATATGGCATTTTAAAGATTCTGGATTTACGCGTAAAAATCGAATTAATTTGACTTATGCCGCTTTTTTAAGCCCTCATATTTTGCAGAAAAAGATTTTTTTTCTAGAAAAGAAAGACCATTTTTCTCAGATTGAATGTATGAAACAATTAAAAGGGGCTGATGCACTATTTCAAACACGATTTTTTTAAAAGGGCTCTGAAAAACTCGGAAAAAATCTGAAAAAAATAAAAGTAAAAAGGCGCGATGACGTCATCGTTCAAAGTTGGCCGTCTCCATTTATATTTCTTTGCAAAGTTTCAATAGGTCATATCTCCTTTATTTTTCGTGGCATTTTGATATTTCTTTCATTTTTTTTCAAGTTTTTAGAGCCCTTTAAAATAAACATTGTTTGAAAATAGCGCATCAACCCATTTAAGCCAGAAATAACAAACTTCAGTCAGGTTTGAATGTCAGATACCACTATTGATTTTGGGATTCTGATTGGTTGAAAAAAGGTATAGGGTCTATTAGGGCATATAGTCAGATTGTAAGGTAGATTCTGTTTGGATTAAATTACCCAAAAAATAAAAATCCCCATAAAACATCAAAGACTTATATTTCAAACATAAAACATGTTCATTTAGGATATTTTTACTGAAATTTTCATTTGTATGGGTACAATAAGGATATATTTGAAAAAAGTAAAATTGCTTTACTGCCATTCTGGGAGTGCCCATCTGCAGTGCATTATTATAGGCTGAAAGCATTACATTACCCCAAACTTGGTGGTCATTTTTGAGTGTCTCTAAGATAGTTCTTTAAAACAAGTTAGTTGTTTCATCCGTTCAGATATAGAAATAGGGGTTCTAAGCCAAAAGGCTAAATTGGGGTCGGATGGGAAATACAATAGCCTTAACCGGACATTTAATTATAAAAGTGCAATAAAATATAAGTAATGCCGCATATTACCTAATCTTTCTGGCTCATATCCAACAGCATGATTGCTTTAAATTGTGGTTGTGTTATAGCCACTATAGTCAATAGCATGTAGTCATAGCTCATATGGCATTATATGATAGCTTCTACAATCACTATCTAGTGTAATAGAACTGCTACTGGGTTATGGAACTTTTTTATATTATATACATGATCATTTATGTGTTTTACTTACATTGTCTAGTAATGCTGTCTTGTTTGTTAGAGATTATAACCTGTCGGGGATATCTTTATTTACACTGTCCCGTTTATTGGGATGACAATAGGGTAAGAGTGGAGTTTGGTGCACCCTAGAAACTGATTTAAACCCCCAGCGGTTGTTGTAAGGCGGTATCTCTATTGCCAATCCTTTTATGTTTGTGATGTCTTATTTTGCCTTTTATTCATCTTTAAAGTAGTTATTTGTTTCTGTGTGTGTTTGAGGTTGACTGTCGTCCTTGAATGCTACTTTTCCTGTTCGATTTGTATATCTACTTTTAAATTAGATATTTCAAAAGAAGTCACTTACCTGGCTATCAAGTAATTCCAAATCTAGAACCTTTGCTGTTATCAGGGAGAATGTCGTGTCACTGCTATTAGCATTGAGGTGGAAGTATTTCTTCAGTGCGGCTTTGTCGTTAACATTTGTTTTAATGTCGAACTCCACAGTATCCCCAGCGTCTTTGGTAAGATTTAAAAGGACCGTTCCTGAAAATTAAGGGGCTTTAAGGTAAATGTATACCGTTCACGGTTATGTGAGCTTAGATCGTTAACACATGTTTATACATACTCTTTAGAACTCTAAAATGAACCCGAAAAACGTTTAAATATGTAGTACAATGCATTCGGAAAACTTGTATTATTATTGCTTGCAAAACATTATATGGATTCTGAGTGAAATCAAACCATGGAGAAAATAAACCATTGTGTTCCTTACACATATATTTTATTACTAGTAGAAAAAGTGTTATTAGACGTTTTTACTTTGAAATAATTCATCCATCCATCCATCCATTCAACCACATCAGTCCATATATTCTTGCGTGCATGCGTGCATACGTCCGTTAGTCCATCCATCCATCCAGCTCATACATACACAAAGCATAAAAATCAAATATTTCTTATATTTCAACCTAATGATCCAAATGCAAGAGAATTCGTCCAGTTTGTAACTAAAACCAATGTAATATGTATATCATTGCATTGCATCGTGAAACACGAGTGGTGATACAGTCCATTCAATTTTGTTGACCGTCTCTTTAATTTAGAAGGGATAGATGCAATAACTACAGTGTATATATCTGATATTCGCACACGTTAAGTTATCGCACAGTTGACGATATATATTTTTATTATTTTTTAATATTTAGTAGCAAACACAATGGGAAATGAGACATGATACAATACATGGGCAACTGAACCATCTGTAGGCTTCTTACCGTTTGCAGCGGTCTCACTTATTGAAACAACACTGACAGAACCAAAATTACCACATGCAGCTTTTACTGAAATGAGAATGGATACACATGCCGTTATCTTCAGGTTCACTGAAAAACATAAATATTTTTAAAAAGTATAATGTTAATATATTTACTACTAATGAAAATACATTAATTCGACTTTTACAACGATGAGCACGTTTGGTCTATGATCTTTGCGTTTGTTTTCATTTAGCATGGATTGACATATTTATTTGTATACTCTGCTCACTGATTTATTTTATTCAAAGGAATAGCACGTATATATGTGTATTCAAACGAGTTGCCCAATATCAGAATAAACAACATATATAGTATACCAAATTAGGTATAACAAAAATGAAATGAACATAATATAAAAAAAAAATATAAAAAAATGTGAAAAATGTAAATCTCATAACATGCTAAGATGAGCATGGATCTTTGAAAGCAAATATCTTAAAAGTAGATCTTCAAATAGCCAAGATGCATCTATGTAAAACTAAATCTAAACAACGCTGTGAATTTCAATTGTTATGAATTATTATACATTCACGTTTTAACTTCACAATACAGTTTTCCTCAGCAATTTAGTTTATGCATTGTTTGTAGGTAAAGGTGGAATACATGGATGAAACGGTTGTTGGTTTTAAGAAATAGTACGTTTTAAAGACAAACAAGACCCACTATGTGTTTAAATAACGAATGACACTAAAAGTCCTTAATAATAGTAAAATAATAATAATAATAATGCTACTGCTGGTGCTGCCACTGCTACTGCTACTGCTACTAAATACTATTATTATGTAACTTGTAATTATATATTTACTAAACTCATGCAACAGTAGGTCTATAATTCAATATATTTGTCAAGAATAGAAAAAAAAAAAGTTACCAAAATTAAAAAACAACATTTTAATAATGATAATCATTCGAAACACATCCTACCTGACTGAGGGGCTATACACAGTCCAAATACAGTTATAAATGCAATATGGACAAGAACACTCGGGCACCTAATGCGGACTTTCATCTTTAAGTTTACAAAATCATGATCCTGAAAAATAAACAAACATATAAACCAAACTATGTATAAGTAGTTTTACATTTGAAAATGCATTACCACATATATACACATTTCGTTGACTGAGTGGGGTATCTTGTGGTATTTCAGTGTGGCAGCACTATAAAGTTGAGCACAGATTCAATGATACAAGTAGACACCGTCGTTTATGTGTAGAGTAAGAGGACAAAATGAACGGTCACCGTCTGTCGAGAATTTCTGATTGGAACGGCAAACGTCTGGTGCTGCAAACGGTCAACGCCTGTATGACAATCCAATATTTTATGAATATTTTATGAATTATAAGTAAATGTACATGCATTTTGGTCATTATCAGTTACAATGGATTAGATGTTTTCATAAATGGAAAAGCAATGCAATTCCAACGAGACTGCTATTGAATTAAATTGATTTTTAACAGCTCCTCAACATAATTATTGTTCAGGTTAGAATCAGGGAACCATGGCATTCTCTTACTATCGACAGATTCATATAGTTCTTAAACGTACTCTGGGGATAGATTCTCATATACGGGACCGCCACGTCCGACGAACGAGTCTAGGGGAAGTATATTGCCAAATGACACACTGCAGTAACACAGTGGCGCCAGTGAGACTCGACCCCGTGATCACTGGATTCAGAATGCAACGTGCTATCCACTGGGTCAAAGTTCAGCACGCATATATTTTTATTACACTAGTATCAATCATAAACACATATATATCTGTAATAACACATTATAACCATCCGTTTTATGAATATCTCAAAAAAAATAAAAAAAATATTACGATTTCTGAAAGTGTGCCTAATCCACTATTTACTATATTTTCACATGGTGTTGTTGGGAAGCAGAGTTGTCAACTTTCAGGGCTCGTATTTTTTACCAAGGACAAAACTCTGGGCAAACACTGGCGTTGTTCAATAATGCTACAAAGTGTTTTCTCATTTATTCCCCGTTTAAAAAATATTTTCCTCTCTCACAACATCCGGTTTTGTTGTAATTATTACACGCATTTGTAACGATCTAATTGAATTATTTAAATTGAAATAAGTCATTGAATAGAATAGAATAAAAATCATCTAATCAGATCGCTCGTTACAAACGTGTGTAACAGTTACAACAATAACCGGATGTTGTGAGTGAGGCAGATTTTCTCGAAACGGAAAAAAGCGAACCTCACGATTTTTTGCGCTGAAAAGGTACTCTTTGAACTTTGTTAACGAGTAAGCTTGACGACCCTTTGTAGCATTATTGAACACCGCCAGTGTTTGCTCAGAGCTTTGTCCGTGGTAAAATATAAGAGCGTTGGAAGTTGACCACGCTGTTTCCCGTTCAACACCATGTGATGGTGAAAGACCCTCATGAAACACCGTACGGAAAGCAGTCCGCCCAGAAACTGGATTGAGTTCTAGCTGTATGTACTTCACGATTTCTGTTTTATGGTTTCTGCACAAATGTTGTATGAGTGTCTTATAAACAGTAAAACCATCCACACAGTAGTAGCACCGAAAAACAGCCTTATTGAATTCATTATGATCACTTCCAGTTGTTTCAACTGTGCTTGTGGAACATTCGATTTTACTTTTTTTGGTCTGATTATTTCGTAATACTCAAATTATTATCTGAGGTAACATCTACTGGGAAACAATCCCTTTAAATTCGATACCCTTACTTCCCCGTTTTATCGTTTAATTTAGGTGCTCTGTAAATGATGCCCTCATTCAAAGGTGGTTAATGGCACTGGCAAATTCAACGAAGGTAACTGCACAATAGTAGCATACGTATGTCGCCATGGTTCCCTGAGCAAATACAATATTTTACGTAAGAATTCGTAAATAATGTGTAATTTATAAAAGTTGTGAAAAGTACGACTGACCAAGTCGTTTCTTAGTAAAAGGTGCAGACATATCCCGGTATAACAGCATGTTATATTTGCATTTAAATTGGGTAACTGTGGAAGATTTACAGAATTATAGCGCAATTTCTACTTGTTTTGCACGGACGGTGACCTTTGCCTCTTTAATTGATCATCAGACGTTCACCGTTTCATCCAACGGACGTTGACCGTTGCTTTGTGATACAATACCGCCTCTGTAAATGACAATACTTGTATTTTGACCACTCTTCTTTTGTAATATCTTAGTAATATGATCAAATTTTAAATGGCGATTGCTGATTTTGTAAAATTATATTGCATAAGCTTTTTAAATGGTATTTTGAACGAAAAAAGTATTCACGTCTGAAAAAAGACGAAGTTAAAGTATATTTTTTGAAAATAAATGCAAGCAAGGTAAGTAATCAGAAGCGTGACATAAAGACACTTTAACCGTGGATGTTTTACACTCAGTGTGAGGATTCTTGTATTTCAATTACAAAATTTCTGGGTGTTTCAAAACAAGAACTCTTAAGCGACAGCATGTTTTTAACAGACGATGACCGTTCCACGATCAGACCTTGATTCAATGGTATCGAGTCGGTTGTCCCGTGTGACGTTTATTTATAATTTATTTAGTTTTAGACTTAAATTTAAAAAGTAACACATTATTAATATGTTAATGCAATTAAATGAAAATCATGCATATGAGTCACAAATGTAAATGAAGGTAAACATTTTATTAACATTTTATTAACACATACATGTTTCCTGTGTGTTGATGTAGGAATTATAAGCTGAAAGAGGCTGTGTTGATAGGAAAGAAAATATGAAACCAAGCTTTTCTCCATGTTTCATAATCCCCAACATATAAATTATATCTTAATCTAACTAAGAAAACTGCTCTGTGAACATACCTACGTGTAAAAATAATTTATTATTGTACGAAATGACAGGTATGAAAACACGTCGGATACAGGAAGAAAAGTTTGAGAACCTCAACGCCAAAATGTCCGTTTACATACAGATTACGGTGCGGAATTCATATTATTATGGTATGTTTACATAATACCAACATATCTAAATCGACAACGTAATCTGCCCAGTGCATTTATTCGACTGTCAATGTTTTGAACAAATATTTGTTAGATACTTATGAAGCTTAAATACCTGAAAATCAATACACTTCACCTAGGGAATGATAACGCTTATCAGTAAGGGAGTGGTAAAAACTGGAAAACTACCAATATCGTCATTGGCAAAACATATTATAATATGCTCGATGTAGAACTGTAATTTACAACATGCTTTAAATGTTTCACATGTTTTCATTGCCTATTTAATTGCCTACTTATATGTCGCATAAGTTATATGGTATGGTAATTGAGTTCAATTGGGTTTTACTACGCAGCAACACAAAAAGGTTATATGTCGCGAACAGAAATGAACATTCCATGTACATCATCCATTTACATTTACGGAATGGGCCGAGAACCTTTTCACCTTCAGAACTGCAGAGTTGCTGCAAATTATGTTGTAGACTCTTTATTTCTCCTAGAGCCACGACCATTGTTAATTGTTAATTGTTACGGCTCAAGTAGCTACGGAAACAAAACAGGCATGATGAAAACATTTAATGGGCATGACAAACCATGACAAAATCATGCGGTACTTTGTCACAGAAATTAAGAGACGAGCTTGAATATTAATACAGTGTTATTTACAAAGCTATTAAAAAAAACTGCAAACATTAATAACAAATGTCACACAAAGAAAATAAAGAAACATAAACATCCACAAAAACAATATTCTCGATTAAAAAAGTATAAGGATAAAAAAAAACGTGGGTTCGATCCCCTGTGTTGTGTCCCTGAGGCAATGACATTTGAAGGTACATGATGGAATAAATGTCAGTGTGTCAGTGTGTCTGTATGAATAAATGTCATTGTGTTCGTGTGTCTGTATGAATAAATGTCAGTGTGTTCGTGTGTCTGTATGAATAAATGTCAGTGTGTTCGTGTGTCTGTATGAATAAATGGCAGATACTCCTCTTTAATACAGATTCTCTTGAATATCGTTGTTTTTAATATTTTAAAACTGTCTAATGTTGTATCTATAAAAAAACAACAACATTAAAATCATGTGACTGTATGAATAAACGGCAGTATGTTCTCGTGTCTGTATGAATATATGGCAGTGTGTTCGTGTGTCTGTATGAATAAACGGCAGTGTGTTCGTGTGTCTGTATGAATACACGGCAGTGTGTTCGTGTGTCCTTATGAATAAACGGCAGTGTGTTCTCGTGTCTGTATGAATATATGGCATTGAGTTCGTGTGTCCATATGAATAAACGGCATTGTGTTCGTGTGTCCTTATGAATAAACGGCAGTGTGTTCTCGTGTCTGTATTAATATATGGCAGTATGTTCGTGTGTCTGTATGAATAAACGGCAGTGTGTTCGTGTGTCTGTATGAATACACGGCAGTGTGTTCGTGTGTCTGTATGAATAAACGAGAGTGTGTTCGTGTGTCTGTATGCATAAACGGCAGTGTGTTCGTGCGTCTGTATGAATAAACGGCAGTGTGTTCGTGTGTCTGTATTAATACACGGCAGGGTGTTCGTGTGTCTGTATGATACGGCAGTGTGTTCGTGTGTCTGTATGAATAAACGGCAGTGTGTTCTCGTGTCTGTATGAATATACGGCAGTGCGTTCGTGTGTCTGTATGAATAAACGGCAGTGTGTTCGTGTGTCTGTATGAATACACGGCAGTGTGTTCGTGTGTCTGTATGAATAAACGACAGTGTGTTCGTGTGTCTGTATAAATACACAGCAGTGTGTTCGTGTGTCTGTATAAATAAATGTCAGTGTGTTCTTGTGTCTGTATGAATAAATGGTAGATACTCCTCAGTAATACAGATTCTCTTTAATATCGTAGTTTTCAATATTTTAATTGAATTGGGTTTTAAGGCGCACCAACACATGAAAAGGTTATATGGCGCCTAACAGGCATGAACATGCCAGGCTCATGTACATCGAGATAAAATATGGAAAATGGGCCTAGAACCTTCTCACCCTGAACTGCAGAGTTGCTGCAAATTCTATCGTAGAAAAACCATTTACGCTGGAGCCACGTTTATTGTTTTTCTGCCACTGCAATATTTTAAAACTGGCTAATGTTGTATCTATAAAAAAAAACATACATTAAAATCAAATCAAATGTAAACTAATAATGTCAATTGTTAAATAATATTGAGTGACCATAACATGATTCAAGTTAAGACAAATATATATATATGCTAGTTAACGTTAGTTAAACCTTAAAGGGACACACATCTATCTTGATGTGTTTAAACTCGCGAAGTTCTGTTATATATATAGTCTGTAAAAAAAGTTTTGGACCATGGCAGTGTTCGAACCCGTACAGTGATCGCTGAACCATGACATTCGACCATAACCCTTATTATCTCAGATGATAATTCACAATAGATCAACAATCAACAATAATTATCGTTTACAATGGAAGTTTGCGAAAAAATAATAATCTTTTTATTGGTTACTCGAATGTGTCCGAAACTGTTACTTTGTATGGACATTGCAACATTTTTTACAGACCCTTTGTGTGTTCGCGATATTTTTTTAAAATCAAATCTTGTTTGGAATTTAATGTTTCTGGTACCAAATTAACCGGGTAGGGTAGACCTTGGTTACTTAAAAAGATACTTAAATTCTGTCTATTAGTTTTATTTTTATATGACTTTATATACCCTGGTCCAAAACTTTTTTTACCGAGTATATTACTATACATTTATATGCAGGCGGATTTAAAGTCAAAATGATACTGTATTAATAAAATGAGATGCTAACTACTTTATGATTGCCGTTTGTCCCTTTAACAAAGATATATATATATATACTAAACAATATGCATGTTAAATATGTGTTATATCTTAAGAACCGAAAACAATACCGGATATACATACAAAATTGTCTTCCTTAATATTTCCTTCACAAGTACTAAACAACGATTTGTTAGATCAATGGGTGCGTAATAAAAATGTGTTTGTGTTTAAGATAACATTTGTGAAACGTGTTTACAATACACTATTTGAAACTAATATCAGTTATGTTATAACATATTCAGCAAAACTAGTCAGTTACCTTCGAATCTGTGTTAAAAGTATCCTTTATACGTGTTTATTTATATTTCCATTAAATATTAAATATAAATCAGTGAATCTTATGACTTGCCTTATTTAGAATTCACATATTAAACCGTAAATAACCGATTTACTTAAAAACACGGGATAACCGTATCAACTCCAACCGTTTCTATGGTGCTTTAGGCGCCATTACACATGAATGTTCAAACATGCTTCCACTAAATATAAATATCTCACTTTAAAAGTCTCCAAAATCAGATCGAAAACCGTACTATTTGTCCTCTACGAGATAAAAACCGTGCATTGGTGAATGGGATATAGATAAAACTTGGTGAAAGCCTGGTGACCGGCTTCGCAGTGCTGGTCACGTGCTTCGCTACGTTTACACAGCTTATCTACAACAGTCACCTACAGGCTACCATTAATTTCAATTTCAACTAAGCAATAATACAATTAATTTAAGTTTCAATTTACAGAAGATAAAGACATATTTATTTGCCGAGAGTTCAAGTTATGTATTTTCGATACTTTAGAAATGTATAAATATATCGTCGTTTACAGTGATTCATCGCGGATTAGATCATCATACGCGGATCCAAGATCTTCTGCAGGGGAATTGGGGAGGGGGAGCATATGTTTGACCCCCAAACCACGTGCAAAAATCTTTGGACATTGGTGGGCGTGGAGAGTAAACATACACCCCACCCCTAGCCCTGCCACTACCCCGCCAACAACCTGATATATACTGAAAGGAAAAAGAAACGCATAATCAAAAAAATTCTATACTGCACTATTATATACACCTAATTCCACGAAATATTCAAGATATATCTGAACGTGTTTTGTACAGAAAGGGGCTTCAACTAATTACAGAAAGTACAAGCCTGTCATGTAGACGACCTTTTAATCATTCTGTCGATAATGAAACTTTAAAGGGGTAACCATTGGTGTATTCGGTGCTGTTTAAAGGCCGGACCTATGACCTTGTACCATTCGATTAGCAGTAGCATATTAAACATGCCATATCTTTTTGCTTTCAGTATATTAAGTAATTTGTATCGAGTATTATCCTTCAGAAGCCTATGTTTATTATTCCCTTCAGGGGGCGTTGAAAATATTTCGGACACCCAGACGCCAACCCCTCCTCTCACACACGTTAAATCAGCTACTGATAATTGTTGTCAGTTGTAATCAAACTTTTACGGTTTAATATGGAAGCGAACAGAGTTCAAGTGTTTAATATGTTATCAATAGCCACCAAAAGGATAAGGTAATTTCAGAGCCACACTTCGCACATTACTGAACAGATTTACCTCCCCGGAAATATACCACTATATATAGAATGCTACCGTATATAAGACAGCCCGGGTTAAGTCCCCTTGATATTGCCTAAGCAGTTAGAGCGACTTGCTAACGGTCATCGACGCAATGTTCAGAACCCGTCGCCACGAATAACGAACTGCGAACTCTTTCAAATATATAAGAATATTCCCTTGAGCATCGTTAGTTTAGCCAGTTGCCAATTTGCCCACATGACGAACTGGCAGCCAGTTGCGAGTTCGCAATTCGAATAACGAATTTCGAACTATTTCAAATACATAACAACATGTTCGTTTTATTTATGATTTTCTTTCTTCAGAATACTTAATTTGATATTATTTTTATTTGAATCATGAACAGTAGTTCCTTCAGCATCGATATGTTAGCCAGTTGCCAATTCGTCCGAATGACGAACTGGCAGCCAGTTGCATTGCCAGTTCGCAATTCGAATAGCGAACTGCGAACTATATTAAATGTATAACAACATGTACGTTTTATTAATAATTATGATTTTTAGCTCTACTGACCAGCTTATGCCGTTCTCCGTTAACTTTTTGATGTCAACATTCTAGCACCTTCATTTTTCATTCGATCTTTACCAAACTTTACCAGATTATTAATATTAATAAAAGCTCGGATGAGTTTGAAAACCAGAAAAATCGGACTAGTAACAACGGAGTTATTGCCCTTGAATTAACAAAATGTGCTATATTTTGTCTTGTCAACACTCTAGCGCCACCACTTTCCATCCAATATTTACCAAACTTTATCAGATTATTAATATTGTTAAAAGCTCAGAGGAGTTTGAAACTCAGCTATATCGGACTAGTAATACTGGAGTTACTGCCCTTGAATTAACAAAATGTGCTATATTACCCTAGGGCCTCCATTTCTCATCCGATCTTTACCAAACTTTACCAGATTATTAATATAAATGAATGCTTGGACGAGTTTGAAAATCAACGAGATCGAACTAGTAATACCGGAGTTATTGCCCTTGAATTAATGAAATTTGCTATATTTTGTCTTGTCAACATTCTGGTGCCTCCATGTTTCATCCGATCTTTACCAAACTTTATCAGATTATTATTATCAATGAAAGCCCAGACGAGTTTGAAAACCAGCCTGATCGGACAGTAATATTAGTGTTATCGCCCTTGAATTAACGAAATTTGCTATATTTTGTCTTGACAAGACTCTGCTGTCTCAAATTTCATACGATCTTTACCAAAATTTACCAGATTGTTAATATCTGTTTGAAAACCAGTCAGATTGGACCAGTAACTTCGGAGTTGTGGCCCTTGAATTATTGAAACATGTGTTAACACCCCAGCACCTTCATTTTTTCATTTTGGCAGAGTTATGGCCCGTTAAATGTTTTAATACACATAATATGTATGGACTAGTTCTGCTGAAACACTGTCCGGATTTCAACGAATTGTGCAAGGTTGATTAGATGTGAATATCTTCATCATGTTCCAGTTGAGTGATTTTTGGCAGAGACATGGCCCTTTAGGTATTATACCACTAATTATTTTCCCCATAGACACCAATGTTAAAGTTTCACATATTAATGATTTGCTGCAAATTCAACTCAAGTATGGATAATGCAGCAGTGTAATGTTCATATAGAAATGAAAAATCACCAGAAAAGGTGGGTTCACAAGACATGTAAGAAAGTTCTTGTTTGTTTACTAAACAGGTCCAGGGCACAGCTGTTTTCATTGATTGACTGTTTTCATTGCTCGCAAAGTGTAAACATAGAGTCGAAATTTCGAAAATGTTCATCAGTGATCCAGTAAAACTTATTAATACGCTTCTTAGACATACAACCACAAAATCGAATAGAAATGGGCAGTTTTCCCCCACTTATAATGCCCGTTTTCATCAAAAAAGGAGGGATTATTTTTTATTATAGGAACTACATTCGACCACACCTCGGAGTCTTACATGTAATTAGTGGTGGTAAACCTTTAAAGGTTTTACTACACAAACTTTGTCCGGACTAGTTCGCCTGAAGCCACGACCGGATTTCAGAGAAACGTTGCAGGGATGATCATTACTAAGCCTAGTTGTATATATCATCACCGTGTTCCGGTTGAAAGATTTTTGACGGATTTATGGCCCTTTACATGGTTTAATACACAAACTTTGTCCGGGCTTGTTTTGCTGAACCCCTGGCCGAATTAAAACGAAACTTGGCACGGATGAACTGTATCAATCCTTGTTGCGCATATCATCACCGTGTTCCGGTTTATAGCATTTTGGCGGGGTTATGACTCTTTAAACGTTTTCCTACATAAACGTTGTCCGGACTAGTTCTCCTGAACCCCTGGCCCGATTTCAGAGAAACGTTGTAGGGATGATCAGTACCAAGACTAGTTGTGCGTATCATCACTGTGTTTCGGTTGAAAGATTGTTTGGCAGAGTTATTGCCCTTTACAGGTTTTAATACACAAACTTTGTCCAGACTAGTGATGCTGAACCCCTGGACGAATTTCATCGAAACTTGGCAACTGTTGATTTTTATTAATATTGAGTTCTGCTCAACCCGGGGCTAGAGGGCGTGAGCGGTAGCTAGCATATTTCACTACCGCTCATGAACAGACTCAATCGAACCGAGACTGCAATATTTCGTATCTGCCGTGCTCGGCCGTTTCCAAAGGTCCATTATCATACTCTTTTTCAAAGGGACACACGGCAGTTTTAAAGTTGTATCAAGCATTTAATCAGCATCTTGATGAATATATCGGTCATCATTTTGAAATAAACCTGATATCATATATTAATTAAATAAAATGCTGAGTTTTGGTTTTCCTTTGTTATTCTACCATAGTTCATTTCTTCAAACTCCGACGTCCGCCCAGGAGCCCAGGGTGAGTGGATGGGGTGCGGTCCCCCTTTTTTTTATGTAATCATGTCTCAAATGGAATGTTTTATTGATGGGATTATACTATATATTTTTTCCCTCCTACATCAACCACGGGGCCCAGGGAAAGGGGTGACAAAAGGTCAAACACACTAAGAATTTATTCATTTACACTGTATTTTTTCCATATTTTGCATATACATTTAACTTAGTATATGTAATCGTCTATAAAAGATAAACAACATTTCAAATAGTCAAACTCTGCCCAGGGGTTGGTTGTATGTTTGTGTGTTGGTGTGTGTGGGGTTAGAGAGAGGGGTGGGGGTAATATGGGGTGTCACTTGATTTTTTTTTAAATTGTCTCAAATAAAACGTTACGATGATGGGGTTGATGGGATTACACTTTTACATTTGTTTTCTCAAACGTCATCGGAGGGGCCTTAGGGAAGGGACATCACATACACTAATAATTCATTTACAGTCTCATTTTCCCATACCTTTGGTTCAGCTGGCTTAAAATTCGACATAACATGTCCGCCTTGTTGTTTTTATAGAAATTTCATTGGGAACGCACACCAAATTAATCATTATTAGGTGAATACATGCATATATTTAACATTCAGTTCGAATCGCGAACTGTCAGCCAGTTACCAGTTCGCAATTCGAACAGCGACAAATCTGTGACAGGAGGTGCACCATTAGTAAACATAGGGATACCAACATTTGTCTATAAACAGTCGCTATAACTGACGAAAATATTATCTTATAGAAATGTAAGTGATTCACAAACAATTTGGCACTGACCGTTCCAATACGGTAGCCCTATTGTCAACCCTTTTGTGTTTGTGATGTCCTATTTTGTATTTTATTCCACCTTAAAAAAAAGAGTATAATAATAGACCTTTGGAAACGGCCGAGCACGACACATACGAAATATTGCAGTCTCGGTTTGATTGAGACTGTTCAAACTGTTCTTTGCGTGTTTGTGGTTGACTATCGTCTTTTACTTTTTTGCTACTTTTCCTGTTCGATTTTTATATCTACTTATTCTTGGCAAGTCCGCACAATGTCATTGTCTAAACTGCTAAATAAAACGTCATTGTTGTTACAGGCCAACAATTGAGTTTTTCTATAGCAAAAACTTACAATTAAATCTATGCGTTCAGTAATGTCATATACTTCCGCAATTTATACTGCAAGCATTCTACTGGAGTTTTACGGAACGCGTTCAACTCGTTGTGATTTGCCAACACCAGTTGCATTTAAACCTCCAAGGTGTAGTCGAATGCAGTTCCTATTATAAAAAGTAATGCGGAAAATGGCTCATTTCTATCCGATTTCGTAGTTGTATGTATAAGAGTGTATTCATGGTTTTCAATGGGATTAATGATGAACATTTTCCAACTTTCAAATCTATGCATACAATTTGTGAGCAACTATCAATGACATCAGCTAACCCTTGACTTGTTTAGTAAACAAACTAAAACATTCATACTTGTTTTGTGATTAAACATTTTTGGTGATAAATCATGTTTTCTATATGAACATTACACTGATGCATACACTTGAGTTAAAGCTGCCGCAAATCATTAATTTGTGACATTTAAACATTGATGTCAATAGGGTACGTAATTGGCGATTTAATACCTTGTGTGAAATACAAGCTGACTGGTTCAACTAATAATACAATATTTACGTACATGATATTTGTTCAACAATGCAGTAAGGATGTATCTCACCACGAATTCGTTATAATGGTAAACGATAAACAATCATGTAACCGGAAAAAAATATTGTTTGTTGAAAAAAAAAATTCCCATCAAAATATGTAAATATGGATATAAAAATCGAACAAGAAAAGCAGCATTCAATGACGAAAGTCAAATAAAGCAATAAAACACATGTCTTTCTTACATATGCTTTTATAATGCACGACATAAGCACACCTATTTCACATATATTCAATGTTAATGCTCAGTTTTTTAAACTCATGTAGGGTGATACGTTTTATTAACAGTCGTCTACCTTGGTGATTGGCATGAAGAATAGATAGATACCATATCCCCTATTCTCCGTAATGTGAATTTATTAACTTATTCGTACTGGAACGTAAACATACTGCCTCTGAGTCATTCTTGATGATTCGGTCGAACAGCTCATTCTGGTATACGGTGAAATGATTTTTCCAGTCGCCAATCTCTCCTGGGATGAAAGTAATACATAAACATGTATCTTCAGAGCAATCATACGATTTTGAAAGTTAACAGTTATCATATGTAAATGAACACGTTTCATGAATAAGAAACTAATTTCTATTTTTAATAGTGTAATTTAATCAGTACTGGCTTAAAATGGTGAATTATTTTTCATTTTTTACAAAACTTAAAACTTGAATTTTTTCATTTTTTACAAAACTTAATATGATTAAATTTACCTATATTTATATCACTTGAAAATTGTAAAATAGTTTCCATGTGAAACCAACAACACGATAAATGCGTACACACCTTTTCTGTAAAGAACTGACTTTCCCTGTTCGTCATTGAGTAGTGTGTTGTGTGCTTCTGTGTGTGGGTTTTCCACGTCAGCTTTCAGCTTCTGTAGAGAGCATCTAGATGCGATTTCCTGTAGACGAATGTCGTTGTTTTCAAAACCTAAGAAAGTCTGGACTCTTCTTAATTCTCGAACCCCGTTCTGCAATAAATAAAATATATATACTACAAAATGTCAATTAAAACAAGTAAGTGTCCCTTATAATTAAATTGCTCAGTATTCTGTGACCAATTTATTTTTCTATCAGAAGCCAATTGGGTCAACTCTTAAAGAGTAGTGCAGTGTGTTTGCGTTCATTTATTGCTTTTAACATATTAGTTATACATCTAATTCAACACCACAATCGTTGAGATACAAGGGGTCAATGAGCAACTAGTTTTAAGGATTTTGAATTTTGTGTGGATGTATTTATAAACCGTCCTCAGGAAAATAAATAGCTTTAGGACGGTAAAAAGATATGAAAGGAGAAATTTGGCCGACCACTATAAATATAAAAAATATTGCTGTCTCGGTTTGATTAAGACTGTACATGAACGGTAGTGAAAAATGCTAGCTATCGTTCATGCCCTCTAGCCCAGGGTTGAGCAAAAGTTAATATTTAAAATGTCAATAGTACGAAAATCAGAGATGGTATGCATATGATGGTGAACATTTTCATAACATTTCATGGCCAGCGACGTATCATCATGGTCCCAGTTTCTCACAAAATGCTTCGCCCTGGGAAAACAATGGGCGAAATAAACAAAATGGAATTTAGTAGGGAACAGATGTAAAACCATCAATTTGTTTGTGTTTTAGGAATAATATCCACACGGTTTCTATAAAAAGAAGAAGCCTTCCAAAACAGAGAAATATGGGTTCGGGTAGTTTTACATCCTGACTGTTTAATTGTTATAGGTGTGTGTTTTGTACTAGGTATTATACCTGTATAGAGCAATCGTTCTGTTATATATAGTAGTAACAGTAGTAGTAGTAGTTATGTCATCGATAAACTAGAAAAAGATACATAAAAAGATACATAAACCCTACAGAGGCAGATTGACGTCTCATTAACAAAATGCAACGTGTCCAATTACCAAATACATATTACAGCATCACACACTTTAAAATCAGCAACATATGTCCTCACGGACGAACACACGCACGCATGCACGCAAATATACACACAAGAATAATGTACTTCATTAAAAGGTAAGCGCTTATGAGAATGCATATTAAACTTTGCGCAGAACATACGATATGCAAAGCTATTGAAGTCACATCAAGGCATTGAAATCAAGTGTTGCCTAATGTTATAACCGACTTTTTGTCCGACACAAACACGCACACATAATATGCATACAAATTGTTTGTAGATCTAGGACCAACAAGAAATAGTTTGATAAACTCAAAGTTTGCTAACTGTAACCGACTTAAATATATTCTTAAAAAAAACATTAACTAAAATTTAAACTTTTTTATGAAAGATTCATTTAGTCTGAGTGACAATAACCAAATCCTGTTTGTATAATATTGTAATATCTATATAGGCCGATGGCCATTTCCACTTATTGAGAATTTAAATTAACTAATTAGTCTCTTGTATATTATATATATATATATATAATTCAACGGTTTTACACTAACATTATAGGTCTCAATACACAGTTAGTTCTCTTGAAACCCACAGTAGGATAATTCTTACGCCATAACACGTAGTAGTGTGTTCTTCGGTTTTAATATTTTTAATAATTGCTGACCGATATGTTTATTGTTGTTGCAGTTGAGATGAATACAGTCTGAAATTGGACGTGCAGCTATAAGACGACACTTCCACCAACATATGACGATTAGGAATTCTGGAAAAGCAACCTGGCCAGCGTACCGGTTTCATTATAGTTTTGTGTGGGCAAATGAATGTGGTTCATAAAAAATATTTTAACTTGGAAAATTCCTGTTCGGAATGGGTCAGTAAACTGTATTCGAACAGACAGAGTAAAACTGCACTGTGTTGTGAGACCTATACAATATTTAAATGAGATTTAGCCTTTTCTCAATACTATTTTGAGATCCTCAAAGTACACGACCAGTACCTTCGCACCTTTGTTGTCCTCAATAACGGCTTGCCAAGAGTCCAAATAATCAAAGTAAGAGCCGAACGGTACTAAAATATAATGATAATCAAATGAAATATAATGATAATCAAAGACGGAGCTTAAAAGCAGTATAGATACTGGGGGTACCTGCACAATTTTCCCTCGCAATGGCTAATAAGCAATTCAAGTGGCCTCCAGTTGTCCTTAAAGCAAAGTTGAAAACTCCAAATGGCGATGATATACTTGCTATCAGACGCTCCTACAATACAACTATTCACCCTGTTTACTTGGCACTGCTTGCCTTCCATTAATTTGTTTTTATAATGTTTTTTTAAGTTTCTTGCAATCGTTTTCTATATTTTTATTCCACTATATATAATAATAATATATAATATTTATTTTATTTTTTAAGTCCTTATTTAATATTTTGAATGTCCTTAAATGGTACCCAACTGTTAAAATCATAAGTACAACTCTTTGCTTAACCAAAGTTTGTTTCTTTTTATAATCACGTCGTATAACTTGTTGAATTCTAACTACTTCTTGATCAGCTTTTATCATTTCTAATTCGTAAAAGCTTCCGTCAATCTTTGGATTGTTTACATTTTTTATTTTGTATGTTATAGGATTTGTATGTTGAATTTCATCAATAACAAATATTTCTTCTGTCCAGTTTGGTGAATACCCTTTCTTAAAAGTTATTTTATATTTACTGATTCTAACCTTGTTAAAAAAGATTTAACAATGACAGAATCAAAAGAAAAAGAATTTAGAAAATCTAAAAAATGCCATATTTGCAATAAGAATTTTTTGAACGGAGACAGGTTGTTTAGAGAACATTGTCATGCAACTGGAAAGTTGAGAGGAAGTGCGCATGATAAATGTAATCTTAATTTCAGATTGACTAGAAAAAATAACTGTTGTATTTCATAACTTAAGTGGATATGATTCGCAGTTTATAATGCAGCACTTTGGAAAGTTATAAAAAAGAAAAAAATGTTATACCAGATAATATGGAAAAGTATATGGCATTTATGTTAGGAAAATATTTGGTTTTATTGATAGTTTCCAATTTATGTCTCAATATCTTGAAAGTTTAGTGAAAAAAACATCCCGTCATTTAAATATATCTCACAAGAGTACTCTGATTAGAATAATAAAAAGAAAAGGTGTTTATCCTTATGATTACATGAATAGTTTTAAACGTTTTAAAGAAACTAAAGTACTAGATAAAGATAGATTTTATTCTAAGTTAAATGATGAACATATTTTAGATTCAAATTATGAGCATGCTAAACAAATATTGAAAGCATTTAAATTAATATTAAAAACAGGTGTGAATATCATGACCTATATCTTAAAACTGTGTTGTTATTAGCAGATTTTTTTGAGAACTTTAGAAAGATGTGTTTTGAATATTACACATTATATCCTTGCCATTACTGGCTTCAGTAGTCCTGGATTAGCTTGGCATGCATGTCTTACGATGACTGGAATTCAACTTGATTTAATAACTGATATTGATCAATATTTATTTATAGAAAAAGGATAAAGAGGTGTATAAGTTATATTGCAAACATATTTCAGAGGTTAACACTACATATATGACAAACTATGACAGTAAGAAAGAAAGTAAGTCCATAGTATATCTTGATGTTAATAACTTGTATGGATGGGCTGTGTGTCAATCTTAAATGGGTTAATAAGATTGAAAAAGGAAAATCAAATTACATTGTTGAGTGTGATCGTGAGTATCCTGAAAAAATACATGACTCACGCAATGACTGCCCTCTTTCTCCTGAGAAATTAAATGTAAAAGATGAATTATTATCAGATTATTGTAAAAGGTTTTAAAAAAAAAAGGTTTGAAAAGGAATATGTTGTGCATTAAAGAAACTTAAAACTGTATGAAAAAGTGGGATAAAAGGTAACAAAAATACTTAGAATACTACAGTTGGATGAATCAGAGGGTTTAAAGGTATACATATACTTTAACACTGCTAACCAAACAGTTGGTAAGAATGCGTTTGAAAAGAATTTCTTTGTTTAAACTAATGAACAATTCAGTTTTTGGTCAGACTATGGAAAATTTGAGAAAGAAAGTTAATGTCAAATTGACTCATGATTCGGAGATCCTTTTAAAATATGCAGCAAGACCTTCATTTATTTCTTGTAAAATGTTTAATGTAAATTTATTTCCCATAAATAGAATAAAAGAAAAGCTAAGTTTAAATCGCCCTTGTTATGTTGGTATGTGTATTTTAGACTTGTCACAATATTTGATGTATGATTTCCATTACAACTACCTTAAAACTAAATATGGTAAGAAAGTTGTTACTGTTTACTGAGTATGATTTTGTTTGCTATGCATATTTTTATAAGGATAAAGAACTTTTTGGAAATAGTGATTATGATCCGAAGTATCAGTTTCATTTCAACGACAATAAAAAGCTTATTGGTAAAATGAAAGATGAAACTTGTGGAATACCCATTGTTGAATTTGTTGGGCTAGGAAGTAAACTATATGCATACATATTAGATAATGTGACTGGTACAACGAAATGTAAAGGTATTAACAAATGTGTTGTTAAAAAAGCTAACGAATGGTAATTCCAAGGATATTTTACTTACAGCAACAGAAAGTTACCACCAAATGAAAGTTATAAGATATCAAACAAGCACAACCTAAACAGTTATGTAATAAAAAGAAATGTTTGTCAGCATGATAAGAGGTACATACTAGATATTGGACAAGATACATTAGCGTATAAGTAAATTCCGTGATATGTATAGCGATGATGAAGACTACTGTCCGGTTCCGTCTGACTTTGCTTGATGAGTTCAAATGTTTTTAATTATTAGTTATTTATATAAAGAAGAAAGTGGATTAAAATAACCTAGCCTATAGTGTAAACAAAATATTATTTTTGTTGAATTGATAAACCGGATTTGTATGTAGTATAGATAATGTATCGGCAAAGTTTCCTCCGAGCGGTGCATTCAAACAGTTTATATAGTTGTAGGGCCGTCTGATAACAAGTATATCATCGTCATTTGGTGTTTGCATATTTGCATTAAGGACAGCTGGAGGCAACTTGCATTGCTAAAGCTGAGAGGGAAAAATTGCGTTGTATCAGCATTATCGTGTATGGTATACCTTGACACTAAACGATTAACTCAAAAACAATGTAAACAGCACGTTTGCTTGATATAGTTGATTACATACCTGGTGTAAATTCAGCCGAGGTGTATACATCTAGTTATTTAAGCTTCTTATATATTTGCAAATGCCTCTAATGATAATTATATAATGTGGATTTAAGCTGATGTTTAGAGAGCATTATCTTTTCTTCCTGATAGCAGATTTATTATGTCGCGAACTTAGCATGGCAGACACTTAGGGATCATTTTGTTCGTCGTCCTTCGTCCGTCGTCGTCGTCTTTCGTCGTCCGTCTGTCGTCTGTCATATTTTAACCTGCAACCTAATCTTGGCCATAACTTGAAAAGTATTTGACCTGATTCTCACGAAACTTAACTTACCCAAAGGGGTGTTGCTGCCTATGACCAATAACTATTGTTAACTACCTTGTTTTCTTTTATAAAACTGTAACCTGCAACCTAAACAAGCTAATAACTGGCCATACCTTGAAAAGTATTTGATCTATGTTCATGAAACTTCACACACATCTTTCTCTTAACCCAAGGAATATAGTCCATGGGCCAGAACGATATCCGGTACCATTTTGGTGGGCAAATTCTTACTATTGTCAATTTGGGGGCAATTTTATGGAGGTAAGGAAAATGCATTATAGCAATTTCAAAGTTACAGCTTTACATGATTTTAATGCGTTTTTAAACATAACCCCCTTGAAAAAAATGAAAATCACAGAATGTCATAAAATGTCACTCAAAAAGTTTTTTTTAAATATTTTATGTATTTTCACTATTAATAATTATGTAAAACAGTTAACAGCCCCGAAATATGACAAGTACAATCAGTTTAAATGACCTTGTTTTCTTCTTTTTAGCCAAAAATCTGAATTTTACATGTAAATTTACCCCACCCACTTTTAGAGATTTTATACTTAACTTACAGATTTCCTGTTTGTTACATAAGAAATACATGTATGTGTTATTTTGAGACAATAAAGCATATACTAAAAGAAAATAACAAAAATTCAAGTGTTTGTTATACATTTTTTAAGTAAGCGATGGATAAAAGAACCCATTGAATTCTAAAATGAGTGCAATATTAAGTGATATTTTGGCGTTTATAAGCACATTACTTTGATATATATCACACATGAAGTATTTTTTCGTATCTCAGTGACGAAATGTTCTAACAACAGATAAAAGTATGTTCAGTTTATTAAATACTGTTCTGTTTTAGGTCAATTAATGACTTTTCTTTGCTAAATTTGCATATCAAATTACCCCACCCACTCAGGATTAAGATCAAAAACTATTTAAATGGACAAAGATGAAAATTGGTACCAGTTTTAGTGTCAAATTGAAACTATTAACATGTTCTGAGTAAATGTTCAGGTAAAAAATGGAAATGAAAAATGCATGACAATAAATTCTAAATTTCATTACTTAGTGGTATTATAGCTTTACTTGATTTCTAATGTGTTTTATACAGTGTACATGTATAGGGGTAAAATACCGATTTTCCTCAAAAATTATATCTTCATTTATTTGCAGCGGTGGATATATGACTAGAGTTTAAGTGTAAAATGTCAGATTTCTTACAATTTCTTTATAAATAGTATTGTGGAAATTAAAAACCTTTGAAAATAAAAGGAATACTTTAATAAGTATTTGAAAAGTTACTTCCCTTGTTAATAAATTCGCCATTTATTATGCAGAGTAAAACTGTAAACAATTGCAGAAAATAACATGAAATAAATAAAAGACAGCAAGCAAATAAGGTAAAGATGTTTCTTATTAAATTTCATAACTTTATCTTTTGTTTTTAACCCAAAGTGACATCATAGTTTGCATATATCTGTTGTAAAGGTAAGTAAAAGCAGACCAACCTCTTGAACATTAGCTAATGTCAATGACCTTGCAATGTTAGTATTTTAGTGTGGCAGAAAATGAAATCTAAAATAGTAGCTCTACCATATTAACAAAATTTAATCCCAGTCTAGTATAAACTGTGTTGTACTGGTATATATCTGGCAAAGAAATTAGTCAGTGGAATAATATAGAGTAAGTCCTGCTCGATTTTTTTCATCCGAGGGAGGCAACCACCTGAGGAAATTGTGAAAATGGTTATCTCTTGTGATTTCCTTTTAATGATTTTTTTAACATATTATGCTTATGAAATATGATTAATCATTCACTGTGTTTCTTTTAAAATAAAAGTGTTCTTTATGATTTGATTTTACTGTTATTAGACTTTACAATAAAACGTACATAACAGAACATGTACTTCTCTGTGCAGACTACGCGAATGTTCCAACCAAGGAAAAGATGATATGAACTTTGATCATGAGGTAGATTTTGATGACTAATACATTGAAGAGGAAGACGAAATATTTGAGTAAATGGGTTGGATAAAGTTTTTTTGAAGGATGTTGATTTGTCAATGTGAGCATTATATGACGATATTAAATATAAAACCAAGTGTGTATACAAACGTTTATTTATACAGTTATACACAACATGTATTGATGTGTTAATGATCTGCCATACTGATCAATGAACTTGTATGGAACGCCATGACTGTCTTAAGTACCCACACAAAATTATTTTATGATGAATCGCTTCAAAATCGCTTCAGGATCGCTTCAAAACCGTGGATCTGCGGTTTGTTAAAGCGATCCAAATGCGATCCATTAAACGGATCGCATTTGGATCGCATTTTGCATGATCGCAAACATGGTCCGAGTTAAGGATCGTGATCCTAAAGCGTTTCATTAGCGATTTGTGAGCGATCCAAAAGAAACTGGTTTATAACCATGCGATCCTGAAGCGATGCTTTAAAACATTGCCATTTACAAAGCGGTTTGCTAGCGGGCCATTCAAACATAGCTACTTTTAAGAACGATTCTAAAGCGATCCATTAAAACTGAACATTTATAAAATGGTTTGTTAGCGATCCATTAAAACTTTGCCATTATTGAGCATGATCCAAAAGCGATCCATTATAACAAAACATTTACACACCGGTTTTTTAGCGATTTATTAAAAGTTTGCAATTATTTAGCATGATTCAGAAGAAAATATATTAAAGCAGAATTCATATTAACAAATGTTCATTATAATAAAGCCCTTTAACCCAAATTACCACCCATTTTTTTTGGTTTGTAAGGGAACTTGGTGTTTATATGGAAGACGGTTGGTTGATCGAATGGTGTTTTAGTAATTTTCATTACATTTTAGGCTATATATGACGGCAGATGTATTTTTTTGTGGTGAAGACAGATCAACCAATTTTTCCTGGGTAGAAGTACTGTATACCACCTGCCATCCGTAACAATCAACATTTTCTCACTTAGAAATCCCAATGTGATTTGAACCCGCAAGACTTAAAGTGGTGAGAGGAGAGGTTTTAAACGCAACGTCTTTACCATCCTGGTCACTGAACCGCTTTATATGGAAGAACACAAGATCTGAATCAAATGTTGCTTAACAAATTGATTAATAATGGAGCATCACATTACTTGGGACTTGAAAAGGTAACATGGAGTGTCAAGGCAGCATGGCGCTGTGCCATGCTAAGACGGTCTAGGCAAAACATTGATTAGACTAAGTCTATATTCTTACTTGCCAGAAGAAACCCAAGACATCAGGTCTGTGATGAGTAATCGGTTGCCAATATAACCATGTGTCTTAATTGCTCAATGGTAACTTTGCTGGTATTAAAGACACTAGCACAATTAGCAAGATACCCATAAGTTTGATTCCCGGTCAGGGCATGATTTTTTTCTCCCTCTGTTGTGCTAGCATTTTAAAAAGTTTAACAAGCTAGCTGGTAGTAGATTGGATTGTTTAATTCTTTATCTATAATTTTATATTTTTTTTAAAGTAGCTATCCCGCCAACAACAGCAATTTTTTACAACATATGTATACCGTTTCTAAACTTACTTACCACAAGGTATAATATTACATTATAATTTACATATTTTGAGAATCCACTGAACTCTATAGACACAATATAAACAGCTTTAACCAGCCAGGCCAAATATCAAAATTGGAGCGTCGAATTGAGAGTTACCAACTCATAATTCATTTTAAATCCCGTAAAAAATCTCTACTTTTAATCGGCACATTATCAAATACATTATTATATGATCTGAACATCTGGACAGAGTTTTGATAAATGGTTTTGTAGTGTAATTTTGCCGTTATTTGGTGGGTTAGTTTCTTTAACATTGCATTAGACAACATTGTGTTGTGTGATTGGAGTTGCAGAAGCCAAGTTTGAGTTTGATCAAAATGTACCAAACTAATTATTAAGAGTCATTGAAGGTTGAGACCAGTTGATCTCAAATAAGTCTTATTTAAAATGGTTTTGCTAAGCAATGTTTTTTCATTCCATGTACATTAAAATATATCTTCACTCTTCTATGAAAACATACTTGCTGCATCTTTATGAATGGTGCAATCCATGACACAGAAAGATTATGAATCAAGTTAGACCTGAACATTTTGCATTCCTTTGTCCCTTTTTGTTCAATTTACACGAATCACTCGAATCACGAGGTAAAAAAAATTTGTCTAAATAATAAGCATGCTAATTAATCTTTCTCAGTGCAATTCAGAATCCGAACATACGACACAAATTCCTTCCTTTCACAGCCACATCTTCTGAATTCCTTCAAAAGTCACATCTTCATTGTTTCGACAGTCACAACGTCATTGTTTCCGCAGACATAGAAGTAACTGGTTCTTTAAACACTGGTCTGTACTGGAACAAACAGCTCCTGTCTGCAATAAAGTTCATTAAAATATATATATAATATATTATTTAATATAATTCGGCCGGGAAACAAAATATTAAAGAAACCAAACCAAATAATGCTAAATTTACACTACAAAACCATTTATCAAAACTATATCCAAGTGTTCATGTCATATAATAATGACATGTGCCTATTAAAAGTGTAGTTTTATTCACAGTTTCTTAAATGCATGCATGTGAGGTATTTAAGATTTAGCCTATTGACATATGATACAGTGGTTGTCGGGGTCGGTACAGGCCGGGTCCTAGGCTACCTACCTGTCAAGGCATTGGAATCATGGCTCTATGGTAGGTACACAATTGTGTGGCATTCGTGGTTCAGTGGTAGAGTGCCGAACGTGAGATCGGAGGGTCCCCGGTTCGATCCTCCTCCGCACCATGTTCGTTGTGTCCTTGAGCAAGACACTTTACCCACATTGCTTAGTACTGGTTCTACCCAGGAAATCTGCACATAATACCCGAAAGGGGGTGATGCAGTATTAATAGATATATAGATTGATAGACATACTACCATAAGAGCCATGATTCTCACGTCTACATATAGGCATGTATTAAAGTTTAAAGAAACTCACCTTAAAATAGTTGGATGTGGTGCTTTCCAGTCAACCGCTGAGATGAGTCAGATGACTATAAACCGGGCCACCATTGCTACTCGCTGGAGTGGATGAAACTTGCACTGTTGTTAATCTGTTTGTCATTTTGCTTGACTTTACAACCAAAACTGAAAATAAATCAATAATTGAATCTCTATTGAGTGTCTAAATGTTAAATGGCATTTCCCTATCAACTGTTATTTTTAACTAGAAATGTGTATGTTTTTATTATTTTCCTTTTAGATATCCAATTTAGATACATGTAACTTGAAAAAACACTACTCGTACGAATTGTCTTGAGTACGATTTGAATATCATGAAATTAAGTACTGAGAGAGTTCTGGAGTAAATATTCAAATCCTACTTGCGTTCTAATTTAAAAAAAAGATACAAATAAAGGTATGACTTACCACGACGTAATATATGCTTTCTTGGCGTTGGTACGTAGAGAATCGTGAAAATTCATTTTCATTTTCAGGTTTTTAGCAAATCAATCATTAATAATATCACAAAGGCGCATACTATCGTAGACACACGTAGTTTATCTTTACCCTGCAAGCGTCTCACACGTTTGATTACTTCATTTTTTATTGGCCAATCGCGTTTAGTCTAGCGATGTTTTCAAATGTTGGACTTCCGGATGAGGCAAACGAAATATTTACAACTCAGAAAAAGTAATTTAGGAATGAATTCTTCCTTAATTATGACTCTCTTTGATACTGAAGACGGCCAAACATTCGCCAATACATATCATGAGCTTCATATTGACGAACAAACGCCTGGCATTCATAAAATTGCTATGCAACTACCCAGATGAAAAGGGACAGAACTCTTGACGTTGCCTGGTCTGGCCGGTAGTGGGACACAAGGGACCATGGACAAAAGGGACCAGACACTTGGGACCACATTTTGGGACAAAAGGGACCATTCAAAAATTAGTTAAAAATGTAGATTTACATTGATAATAGTTGTGTATTGCAATGGTAAATATCATAATTTGATTATTTAAATGATAATTTAAAGGATAACTTAAACTCAAGAATATCATTTGATGGCCAATTATTCAATAAAGTTATAGGTTAAAATGTTCATTCTTTTTCCAGAATTTAAGTTTAATTAATTAAAATTAACTGTTCTTAATATTAGATCTTATACTATTTAAACATGATGGAGTCTACTGTCATGTGTTTATATTCATTGTAAGTAATTTTCATGTAATTATTAATTAGTGCATGCAGAATTCTGGAACCAGTTACCAAATTAATATTTTCCTTAAAGGGCCATACTAATTGAAAAATATTTAAACTAATAAGTTCAAATCAACAAAAAGTTAAATAGAAAACAAATAATAGCTTACTAATAGTATTTATTTGTTTGTGAAATTGTTCCCATAATATGGATCTTTTAATCCAGGATTTTTTATATAAAGGTATGCAAAAACAACAATTATTTATTTGTTTTACTAGTGTGTATGACATATGTCATTTGTGAGTTCTTATCATATAAATTGTTTAAATAGCCATTTCATGAAGATAGCTAACTGATTGCATTTATAATCCAGCTTCTTAATTAAATGATTGTATCACAATACAAAAATAAAACTATGGTCCCTTGTGTCCCATAATGTGGTCCCTTTTGTCCCAAAAATGTGGTCCCAAGTGTCTGGTCCCTTTTGTCCATGGTCCCTTGTGTCCCATATTCGTCTGGCCGATATACTTTTTGAGTGGTAAGTTGAATATTTAAAGTTTTTATTTTGTTTAATTTTAACTGTTAGCTATTTCATGCAGAGGTATTTATCTGACCTATTGGATTACTGGAGAAGCCTAATTAGTAGGACTCTTATAGACGTGAGAATCGTGGCTTTTATACTACCTACCATAAGAGCCATGATTCTCCACTATTAAGTTTCCTTCAGTGCCCCGAAACGACTCCCTTTCTCACTCTTCCCTTGAGGTTTCTGAACGCATCAAGTAATGCCTGCATAAACAACCACCGTAATTCAATACAACAAACTTTAAATACCACAACTGCATACAGAAGAAAGGAAAGACGCGCTGATAATGTCGGTGCTCGGAGACCAGTGTAAAAAGTCCGACAATTTTTTTGTTTACGTACCAAATCATCTCGCTATCACGTGACCTTTCGTTCCCTATTTGGAAACTTAACACCGCTGGACTCACACACCTGGCGCTTTCCTGTTAACGTCGATTTGTGTCAGCTGTGGGCGGGTTTAAGTTTCCAAATACGAGATATGTAAACATTCAAGAAATGTCTGCTAAATATATGGAAAGTCTTAGAAAATGTCTTAAGATCGACAAGGTTTTCTTCTCTTTGGTGAGTTTTATGCATGCATACTTGGTATTTAAGGTTTAATATATCGAACTACAGCAGTTATTTATGCAGGCATTGCTTGATTTCTTCAGAAACCTCTCTTGATGCGGGCGGCCCTGATACCTGAAACAATCTATAAAGGGTGGCATCGTAGCTCTATGGTATAGGTACACACCATAAGAGCTACGTACGATTCTCGGAGCTAGACTCTTATAGCCAAGTGCTTCGAAGTGGTTTCCAGGACAGCCTCGTTTCTGAGGAAGAGTTAACAGTCAATAGGCTGTTCAGCGATATCTTTTATCATGCACATGGTGTGGCTTTAACTGCTCATAGAACTAATGCTTTACATTACGAAAGATGGCAATCTTACGAAAGATGGCAATCTTTAACAAGTTCGCCCGAATAAGGTCCTGCGGGATTGGGAAAACTCGGCCAATCCCGTCATTCGTCTGGATCACGCCTTGCATGTATATCGATGTATTGGTATGTTCAAAAACTCGTCAGTTCAAAAGCTTGGCATTTTGTTAGACGGAAGGCAATAGCAATCAAAATAGTGCACTGTTGATAGGTCGACAATATGGTCGTTAGCCACACATGTTGATGTATACTCAGCATTGCATGTTTGTTATTTACAAAGGTTGTATTATTGCTTTCATGTACATGTAAATAACCTATTGATGACTAAATGACATTGTAAAACTTTGATAACTGATTTTTGCAATTTTATTTTGGCGGGAATCTATTAAGGCGCATCATGCTAGAATGACGTAACCAACATGAAAACTTCTGCGTTCATTGAATTATGCTTCAAAGAAGTGAATGAGGTGTTGCGATTGGGATCGAGACGCAATAATGCTAGCCAAGATCTAAATGAACATATAATTTTCTGTCACTGTTAATCAGTGATTCATGTCCATAAACATGATAGTTTTTTAATAAATGTTATATCACAGAATGAAACAGATATTATATTTGATAATATAGTTAAAACTTATATAACATGCAACCCATTGATAAGTGAAGTTTTAAACACTCTGCAGCAAGAGATGACAAATCTAAATTGAGAAAAATGGGTATGATGTTCAGTTAGCATAATTTTACTAAATACAAGGTCGATAGCAAATTGAGCATAATTTTACTGAATACAAGGTCAATACCAAATTGTGCACTGACTGATTAGCTCTTTTTCAGGTAACAGCTTCGAAACGGATTACGAGATGTTGTGACTATCAGTTACCTCTGACATAGACGACAAAAGGTATATACCGGTAATAATTATTATTATATATAATTTTATATACATGTACGTAACGTAGTTTTTATTGCTGAAATTGACTTGAAAACATGTTCAAACATGTCCAATCCGGTTTAAACCAGACTTGCGAGTGAATAGTTCTCTTGCCGAGTCAAAAGTATCTTCCAGATAATTCAAGCGCTTTATGACCAACGTCAATTAATTACCATAAGCGCTCAATGACAGAATAAAAATTAACAATGGAGGATGCGCACCGTTGTCATTTATCAACTGTGGAAGAATTAATAACTATATTTTATTTTGTTTAAATTCATGTTCAAGAAAACATTGTTTCATATTAAAAATAAACTACTCGACACATTTTCTTACTTTTTCTTTATCGTTCAGTATAGTAAAACAACTGTCTACTTCTGTTTCTGTCAACAGTTAAAAATATTCATCTTCGGGAATGACTGTTGACCATGAGCAGTAACTTATTGACCTCGACGATTGCATCTCGGTCAATAGTTCATGCTTCGGGTCAATAGTCATTCGCTTGGATGAATAGTTTTAACCATTGACCGATATATATTTAATTTTTATATAGCTTTTTGTAGCTATGTCTTTGTGATAGATTCTCACATGTGTGTCTGTTTAATATTGAATTGATACATATACTGTTACATTGTACATTAGCCAGGTCAGTCCGTCCTTCCGTCCTGAAAAGTGCATCTATCTCCTCCCAAACTTTTCAACCGATTAACCTGTTGCTTACCCATGTTACCTATGATGTCAAAATGTGCATATCGTTTCGGCGTCAAAATCGACACAGTATTACCGGAGTTATGTCCCCTTTTTCATCAAATTTTACGTGAAAATATCTTGTGTCTCCTCCCACACTCTTCAACCGATTCCTTCGAAACTTTACATGATGCTTACCTATGATGTCAAAATGTGCATACCGTTTCGATTTCAAAATCAACTCCGCATTACCGGAGTTGAGGCCCCTTTTTCATCAAACTTTACGTGAAAATATCTTATGTGTCTATCTCCTCCCACACTTTTCAACCGATTCCTTCGAAACTTTACATGACGCTTAACTATGATGTCAAGATTTACATTTCATTTCAGCGTCGAAATCGACCAAGTACTAACAGAGTTATGCCCACTTTTTGATCAAACTTTACGTTTTACACTGTTTTCAGTTGGGGCGTCAATGGCTTATCGAGAAACAAAAGCTGTAAAAAAAACACGATAGTACAGTGTACATTCATTTAGTCAATTCAAATGACGACATCATTTTATTTTGATAAGACGAATGATGACGGTGGTAGTATTCTGTCTTCTAATTGTTTTATGGTCATCTGATAAACATTTTATACATAGTACTTTACACAAAAAAAGTTAATTTAGTATAATCACTTTTATTTCAGATCTGCTTCAAAGGCATGGTTTTCCAAAGTGATACGGTCTCAATAACATGCTGGATGCCTAGAATCTAAGATTATCACATCGCACCAAGGAACATTGTCATAATAACCTTAAAAGTGAACTGTAGAACTATTTATGACGCATGCCACTTTTAATTGATGGTGGATTTAGGAAATTGATCAGAAAATATATGTTTCTGGGATAACTTGTAGCTTGTTTCTGCAAATAATCAGTGTTTGTTATCTCTTGACATTTGAAACATTTTGGTCGAAGTTTGAATTCAATACTGACAATAGCTTGTATCCAACACGGACAATAGCTTGTATCCAACACGGACAATAGCTTAGCTTGTATCCAACACGGACAATAGCTTGTATTCAACACATAACTTTATTGATGGAACAAATAAAGAACATAAATATATTCTGCAATTCGTGTCTGCTGTATAACTCTGAACCAGATATGATTATCCCATCATTCTTTTGAACTATTGAAAGGAATTTGATAAAAAAAATGTTGGTCTGCTGACCGAAAGCCAGCAGAGATTATGGGATGGTGAGTTGTCCGTCAATCCTCTGTCGTCTTTTAACTTCTGCCTTGTGAACATGATAGGACCTTCATTATTAGTCTGATTTTTACCAAACTTTGCCAGGGTCTTTAAAATATCAATGAAAGCAATGAAAGCTCGAACAAGTTCAAAAACAGCGGAGCCAGATTGGATTAGTAACACCAGAGTTATGGCCCTTGTTTTGCTGAAAAATGACATATTTTGCCTTGTGAACACTAGCACTTTCATTTTGTATTTGATCTTTACCAAATTTTGTCAGATTGTTGATATTAATGAAAGTTCGACAACCAGCTATACCAGGCCAGGAACACCAGAGTAATGGCCACTTGAATTATTGAAAAATGTCATATTCAATTGTGAACACTAGTTAAACTTGAGTTTCAACAACATGACATGTTATGAACAACTACCAGCACTTATTTTAAGGGTCATAATTCTGGGCGGGTAAAGGGCTGTTTTTGCATAAAGGTCAAGATCACTCTTATGTTCGGGAGCATCCATTAGAACAGCGGTCTGTTAATGGATCACGATCATAAAGCGATTCAAAAAGTTGTGATCCTAATGCAATCCATTAGAATGTATATAGTGTTACATAATAGCGATCCTAATGCGATCCATTAGAATGTACATAGTTTTACATAATAGCGATCCTAATGCGATCCATTAGAATGCATATAGTGTTACATAATAGCGATCCTAATGCGATCCATTAGAATGTACATAGTTTTACATAATAGCGATCCTAATGCGATCCATTAGAATGTACATAGTTTTACATAATAGCGATCCTAATGCGATCCATTAGAATGTGTAATAAGTTTAAACATATTTATTTTACATCGATTGCGAAACAAGTTATTGCAACTTAGATTAATCACTCTCGATGGCTTCCTGGGTAGAACCAGTACTAAGCAATGTGGATTAATTATCTTGCTCAAGGATAAATAACGTGGCCGAGGCGAGGATCGAACCCACGACCTCTCGATTATGAGTTCGGCGCTTTACCACTGGACCACGCACTCCACTATGGAGTAGTCATTATTACTATGTGTAATAGTGTTGCATAATACTAATAGCGATTCTAAAGCGATCCATTCTGAAAATTATTGGACTGATACTCCATTAATTAGGTGTGCGATTCTAGAGCGATCCATTCTAATGTGTATTAGATCGTGATCCACTAGTGGTTTTATAGTGTTACGTAATACAAAGACATCCATTTTGTAAAACACTGGATCGCTTTTGGATCATGATCCATACACGATCCATTAAAAGTTGTATAAGGAGTGCGATCCATTCAAAACCACTAGTGGATCGTGATCATAAAGCGATCCAAGTGCGATTTTGATGCTGTTCGTGTTTTTAACAGATTTTGTCAGGAATATTAAATAGCGATCCATTAGCTCATTTGCATGTGAAATTGGACCGCTTCTAAATCGCTTTAAAATCATGATCTTGAAGCGATCCATTAACACGGTTTGTTAGGCGTTTTTTGTTTGTTTGGGTAGTTGCCGATTAATATATGCAGTGCATTTCCCTTTATGTGTGGTAGATCTTTCATGATATGTAGTTTATTTTTAATTATATGTTTTAAATAAATCTGTATATGTGGTAGAAAAGTATTTATATGCAGTAGATTAATCAGTATATGCGATAGATAAGTCATTGTTTGTAGTAGATAAACCATTATATGCTGTCCAGTTATTACTATATTCAGTAGTTTATCTAATATATATGAGGTCCTTTGAACATTCTATGAAGTAGATTTGTATTTATATGCAGTGCTTCTGTTGACTTTATATATGGTATATATTTTAATATACATGGTGGATACGTCTTCATATTCGGTGGTTTCAATTGCATTATATTCGGTACAAACGGCTTTATACGTGTTGCATTTCTTATGATATGAAGTCCTTTTTCTGTTATATGCTGTGTTTTTTTCATTATGATGATGTTGATGAGATCAATCAATTTTCATATGTTACGATTTTATAGATTGCTTCACTGCGCATGTCCCGTTTTACTCAAACAAGCAACAGTCACAGGCCGATTTTTGAAACGGTAAATACGTAATAATACGTAAAGCGCATTTCAATCACGATGATGACGAAACTACTGATCTACGTTCTATAAAAAGATCTAGAAAAACAAAAATAATGTAATAACAAAACCCTCCGAACCCCACCACCTTCCCCACCCATTCTATTTTTTGTGCTCTTTTAGATTTTTTAGAATGTTCGTAC